>FXXK01000078.1:61380-135624 GCA_900184695.1 Betula pendula | reverse complement strand
CTTTTGCGTTAGTCAAGTGTATACTCCCACTTGGCCGCTGGAGTTTGCTAAGTGTATACCCTCTCTTAATCGCTGGGTTGCTACAAATTTTTCCCTCTTATAGCTTCGAGGTACTAAGTGTATAACCACACTTAACCGCTGGGTTGGCTAGTCATTTTTATTTCCCCCTTACTAGCATTGGGGTGCTAAGTGTATAACCCCACTTAACCGTCGGGTACCCATCTTTTACTAACTTTTCACACATATCACATATAATCACATCACATTTTTCTTTAAAACTCATTGTTCTTTAAAATCTCGTTTCTCTTTAAAACTCATTTTCTTTTAACACATTTCTTTAAATACATGTAATATATCATGACAACATAATTTATCATAATCATAATCCAAAATATAGGGCTCATAATTACACTAAAAATATTCTACAGTTTATGCAATAAAAACTTTAAGCATAGGGTCAGTAAGTTTTATACTTACCACTTTCGCTTAATCACCCGAAATGATCTCTCTGACTAAAAGAATCACTACTCCTTCCTATTTTCCTCTCTTACTTTCTCTCTATGTATTTGTGTAATGGACAAAAGAAAGAAAAATAGTGCTTGAAGATAGAATCTCAAGAAACAAAACAGATGATAGGAAGTATTAAAGGATGAGGCATCGGTTACTCTTATATTAAAGCTTATAAACTTTTAAACTATTTTCTCGCGATTTGCTTCTCCAACATTTGATTTTCTTTGATTTGTTCGATTGACAAGCTTTTAATGCAGCCTACGTTTTCTTTCGCACTATGTAGGTAAAAAGCATGGGCTCTTTGAATCTTTCAAAACATAAAAGAAAAGAGTTGCATTTTTTCAAACAAAACGTGTAGTAAAATACTGCTTATCTTCAATAAAGAGAGATACACATTTAATGTCTGATCTTTTCAAATAAATGCAAGACACTCTCTTCTTGCAGAGAGGTTGAGCGTGTCTGGCGTGAAAAGCAAAGATACACATAATCTGCTTTTCACATGATTGAAAACATACCATTCAAAAATATTTGACTTCTTGATATGTACATATATATTATTATTATTACACCAAGCAGCTCCCATACTTTTACGTTCCCACATGCTGATTTTTTTTTTTTTTTTGTTTCGTTACCGACAGTTCCTCTTTCTCTTTTTTTTTTTTTTTTTTTTTTTGGGTTGCCAGCTTCCACGCCTAGTGAAAGCTGGCACGTTCTCTCTGCAACATTCACGTCTTGGACGTGAATGTTG
This sequence comes from Betula pendula, assembly GCA_900184695.1. Lineage (NCBI taxonomy): Eukaryota > Viridiplantae > Streptophyta > Magnoliopsida > Fagales > Betulaceae > Betula > Betula pendula. The sequence goes on along the minus strand of FXXK01000078.1, from coordinate 134,366 downwards.
TAGGGAAGCAAAAGGCTTCATTCTTCTTTCTTTTTCTTTTTTCTTTTTTTTTTATTTGTTTTATTACTATCACTACTTTTTAATGGGAGGGCTACAAAGTCAACAAAAATGGCTTTTATCTCCTTAACGTAGCTTTCACTTAAAAGCTACGAAAATGGCATTTTTTGCTTTGATTCAAAGTCTTAACTTGATATTTCTTTATTAAATATTATAACTAACTAACCACAAATTTTAAACAAACTAAATAACAATCTATTTAATATTAACTAAATTAATTAATCTAAATATAACCAAAGCTAAATACTACTTAAATTTTATTATTCGCAATAAATATGCTGGGCATTACAATCCCCCCATTGATGGACGTGGGTCCGCCCCTGGTCTGAGCAACAGTGAACTACTCCAATTTCAACAAAGTATATATTCATGAAAAACAAGCTCAAACAAGACCAAAATAATGGACGCAAAAAACAGAACCACAGCTAATCTTGTACTCCAAAATGGTGAAAACCTGATCCACTCCAGTTCAAATGGATTGCAGAGGAGTCAGTTCTTACATTTGAGGGGCAATTTTATCATTTTAATTTTTCTTTTTCTTTTTTTTGACAAAATTGCCCTTCAAGGATAAGAAACCGGCTCATTTCCAATTAATTTGAATTCGAAAAGATCCGAATACAAAATGGTGAGCTCCAAGGTCACAGCAATGTTCAAGTGCTCTCTCTCTTTCTCTCTCACATTTATGTTTGAACGCTTAAATTTTTTAAATAAGTGGTGATTTAATATTGTATCATAGAAAATATCCTCCTCCCAAAATATTTTAAATTCCTCCAAAATTATATATATGTTTTTAGGGGATAATTAACTCTCTAAAATTAATTTTTTACCCCTCCTAAAATGTTTTTTTTTGATTTTGCCTCCTTTACCTAAAATTCTAATCCAGCCATGAGAAGAGGGGGTTAAGGAGGTAGGTTTCTGGTCGGTGATTGAACTTCTCGTGGTTCAGTTTTTCTGGTTATAGTTGAAGGTACTATTAGTTTGAAATTGCACCTAATATACTTCTCATAATTTCGTATTATTTTTTTATTCCTTTATATGGCCGGTCAGATTCTTCATGTTATGGAAGAGGAGTAGATGGTGAGAAGTTTGCTCCCACTACGTGGCACTTTGTGTTCAAACCTAACTCCTTTTGAATAGTTGATGTGATTGGAAAAAAAATGTTCGGATTATTAGAGTAAGGGCGCGTTTAGAATTGTGATTTTGTAAGTAAAAAGTGTAATTTTAAATCAAATCGAAAAAAAATTGATCATTTAGAAATTGCGTTTTAAAAAAATTGTGATTTGAAGAAAATGTATAAAATCTGTATTTTCAAATTGTAGATAAAGGTATGCTTTTTTGAAAAGACTGAATTTTAAAAGGTAAATTGTGATTTTAAATGCCAAAATGTGATTTTGCTAGCTTAACTACATTTTTAAAAATCACGTTTTAAAATCGCACATTTTAAAATCACACTTTTTAAAATCGCAAACTCAAAAACTCTAAGAGTAATGTTATTCTCCACACTTATTTATCAAATCTACATACTCATATCGACTGATATAACGTAATTTTAAGTAACTTTTCATATGAGTTACTAAAAAATAAAATCACTTAAAACATGTCACGTCGACTAATGTGGCATATGTGTAATAAATAAGTAAAGATAACTAATTTGATTACATAATAATCAAGTCAATTGCAAGCCCCCACCTAATCTATTTAAATTGACCATAAAATGTGATTAATTTTAAGTACAAGTTTGAAATTGTTTTGTTTAAGCTTGTAATAAATTGTTAGAAAAATAATAGATAAAGCAGGAAATTGAAATGCTCTAAGGTGCGTTACTCTATCGCTTTCTTTGAAAAATTATTTTCCCCTTTAGATTCTTATGAATTGGTATGCAAAAGGTTATAATAAATATTTCTTCAAGATATAATAGAGTCCAGAATACCTTTGTTGTTTGATTGTGTTTTGCACAAACGAAACTAAATCTGAATACCATCAAATTTTTCTACTCTATAGACTCCGATTTTAAAGAATATATAAAGTATTTTTAAGAGAGATATCATTTTTCTGTATATTTGCAGTAGTTTATTAAAGTTATGATACATCAGTTTTTAATTTCAGAAAATAACAGTCACTAAATTATGACAATTAGATTTTAAGAGACACTTAATTTTGATCATTAGATTAAACTATTGCTAACAATTATTTAATTATAATCATTAGATCATAATGGTTAGTAACAATCACTTAATCTCAACCGTTCAATCAAACTTAATTTGATCTTACAGTTAACTTTGCTAGTTGTCGAGTAAATACAATTATTGGATTTGTCTTAAAAGCATCCTATGGTTCATATCAATCCACCAAATCGTATGATCATAACTGTCAAAAAATGAATAGTTATGATTTGATTGATCCAAGATCTAATGCTTCATGCATATGCCAAGTGCCAATTGTGCCATCAAGGCGCCACTAACACTCTACAACCTACGCACCCGTGTGTCTGGTGCTATGCAACATACTAAAAACTAAAGTATACATATAAGTGCATATATTCAAGCATTACTTTAAAGCAAATACTTGATGAGTGTTGGGCCTTTTAAATACCATTATGACTTTCTATTCTTTCAATATAGGATTCTCTTCATTCAACGTTCTTTAATACTTTTCATTTTAAAACATTCTCAAACTTCAAATTAAATATATATACATAATAATTTTAAAAATGCTTTAACATAAAGTCACAAGGTACCTAAAATTTATAGTCTCAATTTATCCTTAAATTAATTCAAAGTTGAAAAAATCATCTCCAGCACGCGCGCACATAGAGAGAGATAATGCTAGAAATTACATTTTTATATCACAACTATCTTACAATGTTGATGTGACAGTCCCTTGTACTAGTCATTGTTAAAAAAAAAAAAAGTTAGTTGAACTTGTCGGATAAAAATGTAATATATAACATTTGCATTTCTCATATAAATATATAAGAAATGTTATTTTCTAGACGGCCATACAACTAATATAATGTGACAATGAAAATATGACCATTAATTTTTCTTTTTTACAAACTCTGGTTAATTCAAAGACTGATTTTTATTGTTACGTCATCCTAATTGTATAGCAATCGTAAAATATTCTACTAAATAGCATTACTCAATATATATAAAAGATTTCACTGCCAACAAATCAGCCAATTTCCATTGTAGTTAGTCAAGATAGATTCAAAACATATACTTGCGTATTTTTTGATACAAAGACATAAAGAGCATTTATATTGGACTCAACAAAATAACTAAAAAGTTATTTTTGGCTAGTCTCATAGTAAAAAATGCTCCAAATCATGCTCAGAAAAATGGCTAAAGATTTGATAAGATATTATAGTACTGCTCAGCAAATTTGTTAATTACTATTTATCAACACTCTATAATTTATATTGATAAAAAAATAAATATGATTCTCTTTCTTCTTTAGAAATGGAAAAAGTAGATAAAAAAAGAATATTTTAAATAAAAAAGTAAAAGTGAATAGTTAAAATGTTAAACTTGATGTAAATGCTTTAAAAAAATGGATATCTAAAAAACATAAAGTTATTTAATTAAATTTTAACTAAATTTTTATTGAGCCGAATGTATATGCCGGGAGCTATAAGGTTTACCATGTGATAGCTCTAAGTATGACTGCCACTCCGTAAAAGAATCTTATCGTCACAACGTCAAGTACCCGGCCGTTCAAGCCACCCAAATCTTCTTCTTATTTTCTCTCTTCCGATCTCACCATAAGCCGACGACAAATTAAGGAGAAGCTGATGGTTCAGAAACCCTTCTCAGCGTCGGAACCTGAGATGGACATGCCGGAAAGCCAGATCCGGTTAAGGAACTGGTAGTGGCGTTGGATGGCTGAGAGCTAGGCCGGAAAACTCATGGGCTACGTCCATACAGGTGACTTCGTCGGCCTCGTCGGACGCCGGATTTGGATCAACACCTCCAGCAGTATCGAGTGCAGCGGTGATGGTGGTGTCCATGGTCCATGGAAATGAGAATGTGCAGATCATGGTGTGGCAAAAGAAAAGAAAAACTTTTGACTTTTAGGAGAGAAGATGGACATCAGAGAGCAGAAAGAGAGAAAATTAGAACAAGATGAGGGCGACGGTACCTTTCAAAGAAGAAAAAAAAATATGCTTGTGATGGTATTTTAAGGATAAAAGACAACTCCAAAAAAAAAAAAAAAAAACCGAATTGGATTACGTGACTAAAAATCATCAACTAACAACCATCTTTTCATTACAATACACAACAGTTTAGTTCTGCTCAATAGAGTAATGTTCGAAAAAAGACTTAATAAAAATTTAAATCTTTTCAAAATTAATATACTTTTAAAATATTTATTGAATCAAAATTTAATAATTAATTATCATAAATTTAATGATAATTTTAAAAATAACCTCAATTTTAAAAGACCTAAATCGTGTATGAGTTTTTCATTTATTAGAGGTGTACAACCGGTTGCGATTGCAGTTATTAGGCAATAACCGCAACCGCAACCGACATTCTCAGTTTGTCTATTTTTAGCAACTGAAACCGGGATCCCAGTTGTATTTGTTAATAACCGGTTTTGAAACTGGTTATTAACCGGTTAGCGGTTTTTAAATTATGATCCTTTTTTATTTTTTATTTTACCTCTTTTTGGATATTAAACTCTCAATTCAATCACATATACTGAAGACAGCAGGAAGTAGGAACAGGCTGGTCACGTTTCTGAAGTTAAGCAAGAGCATTACCTCATTTCAATATGATTAACAATTTAACATGACCAAAGCACAAAAATGATACTTTTTTTTTCCTTTTTTTTTTAAAAAAAAAAGTAAAAATAATACTTTTTTTTATTTATTTTTTATTTTTTTATTTTAGGTATTCAAAGAAAGGGCTGGAACGATGCATGAGTGTACTCAAATAATGGGTCAGTGCTTTTTATGAAGAAATTTTAGAATATTAGACCCAACACTGGTGTTTGTATCTGCTCGCAGAAAGACATATAAGAACAGCCTCGATTCATTCGTGAATATTAATATGGATAATGCATGCACTGGGTGAGCACTTTTTTGCATTCAAGAATCTACGAGAGTTTCATTAATTTTACTAGAAAATATATTCACGTATTGAATGTAACGAATCATATCCAGGCTTGAGGTGAGAAATGAAAAGTGTGTTCCACTTCCACCCACTTCAATAGAATTAATAATTATATAATTTATATCTATAAAAACCGGTTACTCGGTTTTCGGTTAATAACCGATTTTTAAAAAGTAATAATCGATAACTACAACCAGTCTATCTGGTTATCCGGTTGCGGTTTTTATTTTTTATTTTTCGGTTTATCTGATTCTCTGATTATTTTCGATTATCTAGTTATTTTCGGTTAATAACTCCCCGCTTGTACACTCCTATAACATCTATCATTAATTACTCATATTCCATATCTATCGTAAGCTTCTTTTTTTTTTTTTTAATAACTGAATATTTATAACATGAAGAATTATATATGTCATCCTCCATGTCTATTTTGTATCAATCAAAAGTGATGTGGCTTTTAAAATCACCATTAAATTTATTATTGATTACTCTTATAACGTACAACAAAGAAAAAAGTAATGATATAAATCACCCTCTACGTCTACCTTGTGTCAACCAAAAGTGATATGGCTTTTAAAATCACCATTAGATCAAAAGTCAATAATCATCGATAATAAATTTAATGATAATTTTAAAAATCACATCACTTTTAGTTGATATAAGATAGACATGAAAGACTACATATATAATTACTCCAACGAAAAAGATTAAACACTAGGAGGCAAGCTGGCACACCAAGTCATCGGGCGACAAAGGCAAAAAGCCAAAACAGGAGCTACAAAACTACTTCTGCAAAACAAAAAAGAAAAAAAACATCAAAACAACTAAACTTGAGGAGGCGGCAGCGGCTCTGATTCTTCTTGGCGTTGCGGGGGGCAGAGGATAATACGAGCAGGAAGGGCTTGGAGAAAGCGGCTTAACAGTTTATCCAAAAGCATTGTATCCCAACGAGATATGATTAGGAGAATGGGAAAGATAAGACAGAAATGTGATGGTGAAAAAAGGAGGGAGGCCAGCAACGAAAGAGTGCATGAAAGCGAGAAATGTCGTGTCCGCAAACACATTGGTTCCACGGTGATAGGGAGGTTGAATGAGGTGAAAAGGAAGACAAATATTATAACAATGGCAAGCACCAGACATAGCAGCAGAAAAATGAGTTGAGCAAGGCTTGAAATTCCCAAGTAATTATTATATTCAATATCCCAAGGCTTGTCTTGATCGGAAGACGGCACCACAAAGAGGAGGCTTATTACCGCAGGAACAACATATCTCAAATCAATGTTGCAGTTCATTCTTTGGTCGATCTACGGTGGGAAAGGTTTTTAGAATTCGTTGGGATCGGTGATGGGGTTTTTTTTTTTTTCAAATCAAAGGGGGAACAACCGGTATTTATGGCCAGCTGTGGACCTGGGCCAGGGCCCCAGATCGAGAGACAGGGAGGGAGAAAAACTTCGGCGGTTCAAAGATCGGTGCCGAAATCGAGAATATCTTCCACAAAAAGGATTAGGATCACGGCAATTTCTTTGAAATTGCCTGGTCCTCATTTTGATAATAGAGGCCGCTCATTACTTTTGTTAGAATACTAGTTGGATAGCATGTGCAATGCACGTGCTTGGTTCCCTTTGTTATATCTTACATTATAAATGTCATTCTACAATGATAGTAATTTCCTTAAATGTTTTGTTGTATTTGAGAAGAGGTCAGACCCACCTTTCAAAAATGAAAAAGACCAATAAAAAAAAAACAATATAAATTCTCTTTCTTCACATACAGATGCCTTACTTTTCTTACAGAAGTCATATAAAATTTCAGATATATATTAAATTGAATAAAAAAGAAATTAAAATTAAAATTCTCAATCTTATCAAGAACCAAACAGAGCCTAAAACTCAAAATTTAAAAGGAGACTAAAAGAGAAGGATCAAACATGAACAACACATTCAATCTTAGACTCGACGAAGGCGTAGAGGTGAGCGAAGGAATTGTCGCTTAGAAAAGAAGTCCATTACAGTCAAGAAAATTCTTGCAATTACATATACATTTCTAAGCATAAAAATTAATTAAAAAAATATATATTAATTAAGACAATGTCACTTGGCTGAACATGAAACTATATCACAAAGCGATACAGATCTGAACATGAAACCATACCACAAATAGGATGGTTAAAGAAGGCGAATCAAACCTGAGGTTGCAATTCAAAACAAAGTAAAGAAATTGTTATTTGCTCTATATAATATTTGTAGTTGGTGGAGAAGAAAATTAAACTCTCAGTGGAGAAGAAAATTGAACTCACGTTACACTGTTGAAGTTTCACAAGGTTTCATCTGATTTTAATCTAATCCTGTCAAACAAAAGTTGATAGAGAAACTGTTTGATAGTGTTCGTAGTTTTTTAAGGCAGTTGTAAAATAACTGAACTCATGTTTATCTAGTTGTAACTGTCTTTTTTTATCTAATTGTAACTGTTTGTCATTATCTACTTGTAAATATTAATTTTACAATTTAAAAATTAAAGAAATTGTGAAAGACAAAAATAATCCTACCTGACTTAACAATGAAGAAGACAGACAAATGGCAAAAACGTAAAACTACGCTATCAAATAAATGTACTATTTACGAGACATTCCCATTTTTTATATAACTTTAGGTAAGGATACGAAAATTATATTTTTTAATTGTAATTAAATCTGAGAGATTTAATTATCATACTTATATTTATTTTATACTCTATAAATAAAAATCTTTATATTATAGACAAAAAAAGTTAATGAGTACAATTTAGCCCTAAAGGCTTTTCGGAGTGATGGACATAAATGTTTAATACCGAACCATCCGTAATTTCCTGTGTCTCTTTCTCTCTCTTACTTTCGATAATTTTCTCCATATTTTATATTTCCTCACATATTTTAACATGGTATCAGAGTTACTTTCTTGTGGCCTTCAATAAACGTCCTTGACGTTTCCTAGCGTTCTCTCCGATGATCTCACTGTCATCCTCACTCTTCGCTTACACTGCCCTTCATTGATGTCATCCTTTTAGGCCTTCTCTCACATTGTTCTGCACATGTATGTGAAACTTGAAAGTCGTTCTACAAAACTCCGCCAGAATCAGCCCAAACCGACGCTCCACGCGCCCATTAAAGATTCAACCATTCCTCCACGCACTGCTCTCTGCCTGTCAGTCATGTGTCGCTACTCTCCTCCACTCGCCTTGGGAGTCACACCAATCAACAAATTAGGTGTCGCCGAGTCCAATACAGCAAAATCAGCCAAAAATCCAATGTCACACACCGCCCAAAGTTTTTGTCTGCATTTCACGTGCTTCATGCACCGCTCTAGTCAGCTGTTTACAGAAGAAGACACCGGAATCCAAATCGGAGGCTACTGATCTACAAGGATCCGTCGAGTACGCGCCTCGAGGTCATCCAATGTGCCGTCGCCGCTTCTACGTGTGAGATCCACACGCCACACCTCTAGCACACCAGCATTGTGCCGCACCAGATTCCTGCCAGAGCGTGCACTTGGACTGCGCCTGTAGGTATCTAACACCGAACCACCCATAATTCCTTGTATCTCTTTCTCTCTCTTACTTCCGCTCTTATTCTCATATTTTATACTTCCGCACATATTTCAACATGGTATCAGAGCCACTTTCTTGTGGCCTTCAATAAACGTCTTTAACATTTCTAGTGTTCCCTCCAATAATCTCATCATTCCAGTCGTCCACATGCTGCCACGCTCTCCACCTACGCTGCTAGTGACTTTTCCGCCTTCACTGCAGCACTTTCTAGAAAACAAATCCTAGAATCAAGCTTTTGAGGCCCACATTCGTTGATCTGTACAATTTTCGCCGCCATCAGAACCTTCACAAGCCTCCGGAAGTTTCTGTCCGCATAGCCATGTGCCTCCACACTTAGCAACTTGCTTCGATATTTGCACCATTCAATAAATCTGCTGCCGACGATTCTAGATCAGCAGAAATCAGCTAAAAACAACTCTCCACGCGCTACAAGGAGTCTCTGTCCACCAATCCACATGCCACCAGTGTAGTCCACACACCCCCACACGCCTCACGCGTCCGCATTAGGGATCTGGTTCTGCCAGTCCAACATTCGGTTCAATCTGGTCTAGTGATTTTTTTGTCTTTTTTTTTTACTGGTTCAATGCTATTTCACACTCTTTCAGCATTATTTTTAGGCCTGGTTCTCACCTTTTCAGACCGGTTTTATCCAATTTAGTCCGGTTTATTGTAAACTCAACTGGTTCAAGTGGGTTCCAGAATATTCTCTACCGGTTCAAGTTCAGGTTTAGCCCGTTTTCAAGCTCCCAAAAAAAAAAAAAGTTTGATCATTAATCCAAGTGGACCACATCCCTTTTGGTTTCCTGTTTTGGAATTTTGACACATAGTCGCCTCTTTTGGATTTTAGGATTCATATTCAGCCTTATTTTGTTGTGATATGTAGCGCAATTCATTGGCGAATCTTGGCACAATGTGGTTTGGCCTCTCACAAAATTTGACGGCTAGTTTCTGTTACTTCTTTCATCATTGTCAATTGCGGGTTTGTGTCTTTTAACGAATTGTCTCTATTTTCTAGCCGTGGCACAATGTACTTTGATCCCTCATGAGATTTAACAACTAGTTTTCATTCCTCGTTCCATCATTATCAATTGCGTCTTTGGATCTTTTAACGGATTGTCTCTGTTTTTTGGTCATCACTTTCAGCCTTTCTCGCCGGCACCGCTTTGATCCAACTACCGACCTCGGTTGCATTTATATTTCGTTTTTATTTTCAAACCCAAGCTTACAGGATCTTTCACCTTGAGTTTGAGAGAGTGATGTTAGAATATATGAAAAATATAATATATTTTTCATATTTTTCGTATATTCCATATTTGGGTGAAATTGTAATATTCTCTATCTATGGTTGATTGTAATCAAATCTGGGAGATTTGATTACTATACTTTTATTTATCCTATATCTTATAAATAAGGGAAAAATGTAAAATTGGTCTTTGTGATTGGCCTAAACTACAAATCACTCCCTGAAACAAATTTTCGTTAGTCATTTTAACGGAAACCGTTAGTCATTTTAATGGAAACCGTTAGTTTGCCACGTCAGACCAATAGAAACGCGACATATGGCCACATTTTATCAAAAAAAAAAAAAATAAAATATAAATTATAAAAAAACTCAGAAATTAAATTTAAAAAATAAAAATAATTAGAAAATGAATGGGGGCTGCCGGCAGCCCACCCAATGGTGGCGGGATGGCGGCGCCCATCCCGACCACCTTTGGGGTGGCTCGCCGCCACCCCAGATCCGGCTAGGGTGGGCAACGCGCCACCCCGGCGTCATCTGGGTTGGCCGCGAGCCACCCCTAGAATCCAGCTAGGGGTGGCTTGCGGCCAGCCTAAATGACGCTGGGGTGGCGCGCTGCTACCCCAGGTGACGCCGGGTGGCGCGTGGTCACCCCAGATGACGCCGAGGTGGCGCTCTGCCACCCAAGTGACGCCAGGGTGGCGCGCGCGGGCACCCCATGAGCAGGGGTGGCTCGCCGGCCACCCCTAGCCGGATCTAGGGGTGGCCTTCGGGCCACCCCCACTGCTGGGGGGGTCGGGATGGCGCGCCGCCATCCCGGCACCAATGAGCGGGTTGCCGCCAGCCACCGACAAAGGGGTGGCTGCCGGCAGCCCCCTTTCATTTTCTATTTTTTTTAATTTTTTAATTTTTAAATTTAATTTCTGAGTTTTTTTATTAATTTTATATTTTAATAATTTTTTTGTATAAAATATGCCACATGTCGCGTTTCTATTGGTCTGACGTAGCAGACTAACGGTTTCTGCTAAAATGACTAACGAAAATTTGCTTCAGGGAGTGATTTATTATTTTAGCCAACTACAGGGACCTCTGAGTTTTTTCTTATACCACAGGGAGTGATTTGTAGTTTAGGCCAACCACATTGACCAATTTTGCATTTTTTTCTATAAATAGGGATCTTTGTATTGTAGAATAGTAAGCACAATATAGTCCTAAGGGTCTTTTAGAGTGGTGGAACATAAATATTTAATACCGAACCACTCGTAATTTTTTGTGTTTCTTTCTCTCTCTTACTTCTACTCTCATTCTCTATTTTATACTTTTACACATATTTCAACACATCCACCCCCGACTTATAAAAGAAATAGCTAAAAAAAGGCATAGGAGAGTTTAAATTGTCAATAATGTAAAACCAAGGCTAGATTTTTTGCTGTAAATCACCAACAAATTTTTTTTTGAATCAATCATCAATTCACCTTCCCAGATGACATTCTTTTGTTTAACTTCACAACCTCTATGTCTTTCTCCGCAAAGGTACAAGTTAAAAGAACATCTGAGTTATATATAATGATACGAATAAATTTTTTTTTAAAAAAAAAAACTAGAAAGCTCTTAAAAAATTTCAGTATAAATTGGGCAATATTATTGTTGCCAAATTATTTGATCATATCAGTGTTGTGTACAATTAATTCCTTTTTTTTTTTTTTAATCATCTTGGAAGAACATAATTAATAAATTACTATTATGTAGTGACAAGGGACATAAATATTAAAAAATATCCAAAATTTTTGGCCACAACATCAATTGGGAAACGGATCCTCTCCGTTTCAAATGAAATAGAGAGAAGCTGGTCCCTTAATTTTAGAGGGATAAAGTTATTATTTTAATTTTTTTAGACAACTTTTTCCATGTGATTCCGCCCCTATGGGATAGCTTAAAACTTATTTTTATCAAATAGTTCTCATATAAAGCATATTTTATATTAACTGTCTAAATTACTAATAATTAGAACCGCAAATTATGTTCGTGCCACTTGGCTGGTGTATTGAGGGAGACGGAAGGACACAAATTTCCTCCAACCCAGGTTAGAAGAAATTGCTCCAACCTCCTAAAAAAGTCACAAAAATTAAGAAAAAAAATGAAAAAATATCTTTCAATCCATTTATGAAAAAAAAATAAATAAAAAGAAATCATATATACAGCAATGTTACGAAAAAGAAAAACAAAACAAAAAAACATAATTTTCTAGGACAACGTACAACAAAAAAAGATTGGGAGGTTTGAGTCACGTGAAAAGGGTGCGAGGAGGAACATGTTACTTAGAGGCGTATACGGCAACCGACAAGGATCCTATTCCTAGGACAACGTACGACAAATCGCACACAATTGATTGAAAAGGGCATGTTACTTAGAGGCGTATACGGCAACGGACAAGGATCCTATTCCTAGGACAACGTACGACAAATCGCACACAATTGATTGAAAGGGGCAGGAGTGTTCCCACCCACTCCACTCGGTTTTAGTCGCCACCAATTTTTCTGACTCCTGATGATTTCACGTTTGCTGAAAACATTATCCACGCCAACTGCAGAATTTCCTAAGCTATTTCCTTTTTACGTACTCAGAATTAAGCACAAAACTTGAAAATGCCAAAGTCACATTCAACACCAAGGGTCGCGGGATATCCTAAAAGAGAGATAATTTTTTCTCTCTTCTTCGAGCCACCACAACCTTTCGGAGAAGCTTCAAAAGATATATAAAATGAGGCTTGACCGTTAAAAAATTAAAAAAGAAAAAAAAATGTGGCTGAGTGAAAAGAAAATACAAAACAGCAAATAGAATGATAATTGCAAAAATTAAATAATAAACTTAATGAAATGGTAATAGAGTTTCTTGTATTTAATTAGTTCTCACAAATTATTCAAAATTGATAATATATGCAGACTCCTCCCCACAAGTATACAACATTAGGTAATACAACATAATTGTTGATAACTTTTTACATAACTTTTTTTTTTTTTTTTTTTTTGGGCAAGAGAAAAGTGTTTTAAAGATATTTGAGCTTCGGACAAAGAAAGCACTTTAAAAAAATTTAAAATATTCAGCATGATTCACACCTGCAACAACATTAAATCATAAAAATGAAATACCCCATTTCTATTTCAAGTAAAATTGGAAGGATCCTTGTCCGTTAACACATGGTCAAATGTCAAGGAAAAACTGAAGTAAGAAAGAGACTAGAGAAACGTTGGGGTTGGTGGGGAGCTAAGAAAATGGACTCTCTTATCAAAGGGTAATTCTATTAGTAGACTCTTATATAACTATAGTATAATTTGATAATATGACAATAAAAATTAACTCTTGAATTAACACTTAAAAAAAATTATAACTAATTTTTACTGTCATATCATCTCAAATATTATATAACAATTGTATAATAATCTATTAAATAATATTACTTTGTCAAATGAGATGATGAAATCACTACAAAAATTAGGTTCATCAGCAGCCAGATCATTAGCAGCGGCATCAAAGTCGCCGCTAATGATATGTTATTAGCGGCGAGATAATGAATATCGCCGCTGATGGTCATTTTATAATATTTTTTATATCTAATATCAACCGCGGCGACCCTAGTTTGCCGGCGATGGTATATCATCAGCAGCGAACTTCAAGTTTCGCCGCTGATGGTCATTTTATAATATTTTTATATCGAATATCAACCGCGGCGACCCAAGTTCGCTGCGATTGTATTCATCAGCAGCGAACTTCAAGTTTCGCCGCTGATGCAATTAAATATTTTTTATATCTAATATCAACCGCGGCACCTCAAGTTCGCCGCGATTGGTATATCATCAGCAGCGAACTTCAAGTTTCGCCGCTGATGGTTTTATTTATAATATTTTTTATATCTAATATCAACCGCGGCGACCTCAAGTTCGCCGGATTGGTATATCATCAGCAGCGAACTTCAAGTTTCGCCGCTGATGACATTTTATATATTTTTTATATCGAATATCAACCGCGGCGACCCCAAGTTCGCCGCGATTGGTATATCATCAGCAGCGAACTTCAAGTTTCGCGCGCGGAGCACATTTTATAATATTTTTATATCTAATATCAACCGCGGCGACCTCGAGTTCGCCGCGATTGGTATATCATCAGCAGCGAACTTCAAGTTTCGCCGCTGATGCACATTTTATAATATTTTTATATCTAATATTCAACCGCGGCGACCTCAGTTCGCCGCGATTGGTATATCATCAGCAGCGAACTCCAAGTTTCGCCGCGGATGCACATTTTATATATATTTTTTTATCTAATATCAACGCGGCGACCCTAGTTCGCCGCGATTGGTATATCATCAGCAGCGAATTCAAGTTTCGCCGCTGATGGTCATTTTATAATATTTTTTATTATCGAATATCAACCCGCGGACCCCAAGTTCGCCGCTGTTTTAATCATACATTTTGGTGCTTTTTTTTTTTTTTTTTTAAGAAACAATATTTAAAATTGTTATTTGGTTCTTAAAAACATATTTTCTTCCATTAAAAGTTTTTTAAAAAATTGAAAACCTATGAAAAAAAATAATTTTATTTTTTATTTTCTTATTCTTATTTAATATATATACAACGTTTTCTAATTTTATATAGTATATAGAGAGAGAGAGTTTCCATTATCTTATATATATATGATATTAATTATTTTTATCATGATCGATGCTAGTGCATTTGATTCTAGACTTGATCAAATACATCAGGAACAAAGCACACTGAAGGCATTAGTTCGATTGATCAAACTTGACACGGTAAAGGCATTAGCCCGATCAACCATGATATATAGAAACATATTTTCCCATTAAAAGTTTTTTGAAAAAATTAAAACCTATAGAAAAAATAATTTGTTTATATTATTAGTAAAGTTTTTATATTTTCAAACCATACACAGAAAGTATATATCTATATTCTAAAAAATGAAAAATGAAAATGCTTTAACATAGACTATTCGGGTTTCAACACTGTGTCGACAATCACTATTCTTGCTAACAAAGGATTTCATAACTGAATTCCTCGACAATAGTATTATTGTAAAGCATGTTGAAGAAGAGAGTGACAGCCTCCAGATTTATGCAATCACAGATGATATCTATATCGCAAAGTATATCCAAGTCCTTGGTAGTACTTATGAGGTTGTCTAATAATACAGCATTGGAAGTAAATAGGGTTTCAACACTGGGGTAACACTGCTCAAAATTAATTAGATCTCGAAATAAGGTTTATATTGTATCTTGAATTAGTAATGATAGGAGTTCCAACACATGCTTTTAGACTTACTACTCCTTGTGAATTTGATTTTAGCTTCTTTGAGACATGTAGCCGAAGGCATCAGTTCCCATGGAATTGTGCTTTCTTCCCCACTAAATTTTATGTCCTTTTTAGATATGGCCCGATTTCTGCTCCATCACCGCCACACCATCATAAGTAATGATACAATACGTCGAATGATCATCACAACCACTTCTAGGTCATGCGTCTGATCATTTTTATAGTTCGTTAGAATATAAATTAAAAAATTAAATTCATCAATTTTTATTAACTTAAATTTGTATGGTCAGAGACTGCTCGGGTATTGGCCATGCGAGTGGCGAGGCTGGTCCTTCCGGCTTGAAGGCACCAAGGCTGTCGAGGACACCAAGGCCCGTACCATGGTCGAGTTTCCCAATTTCGAGATTGTCGTCATGTTGCTCGATCTTAGCTCTCTCGGTTTTGTCAGAAACTTTGTTTTCGAGTTCAAGTCCATCCGATTGCCTCTCAATCTCCTCATGTAAGTAGACCCCATAAGTCCATTTTTTGTTTTCCTTGTATAGTGTTAATTTGTTTCATGAGAAAACTAAGGAAGGAAAAAGAAACTCTTTTGTCATAGTTTTGTATTTGATCTCAAAAACAATGCGAGCAAGTTTGTTGATGAGCATGCAATTTCTGAAGACGGAAGGGAGGTTTTTTTTTAAAAAAATTTATTAGACAAATTTTTTATTTTTAAGAGTCAATAGCATTAACATAATGAAAGTTTTAATTTTTTTTAAAGAAATTTAAACTATTATTATTTCTTAAATTTTATTAGACAATTTTTTTTTTTTTTATTGTCAATAACGTTGAGACAGTGAAAGTTTCATTTTTTTTTTTTTAAAAAAAAAAAAACTTTAAACTATTATTATTTTTTTAAAATTTAATTGTGTTTTTTTAGAGTCAATAGCGGCGATGTTAAATATTGCTGCTATTGAATAACTACTCAGCGGCAACATATGATGTCGCCGTTGATATATATTCAATAGCAGCGACAATAGTCGCCGCTGATGACAAAACGATGCCGTTTTGTCATGGCGCGGTAGTGAAAAAATTCCGCCCAAAATTTTATTTTCCCCGCGCGCCCCTCTCCTTTGCTTACTTTCCTCATCTCTCTCTCTCCGCTCAAGCCCAAAAACTCAAACCCCTCTCTCTCTCTGGATCACTCTCGGTCTCTCATACTCCACCCTTAATCCGCGACTCAACCACCCACACGTCTCCGGCGACTCCCCACGAGTTCCGGCGAGACCCCACACGTCTCCGGTGACTCAGCCACGCAGCTCCGCGAGACCAAACATCTTTGTCGACCGCAGTTCGGCGAGACCCCACACGTGTCCGGCGATTCAGCCACGCAGCTCCGGCGAGACCACGTCTTTTGTCGACCGCAGTTCCGGCGAGACCCCATACGTGTCCGGCGACTCAGCCACGCAGCTCCGCGAGACCCACCAATCTTTGTCGACCGCAGTTCCGGCGAGACCCCACACGTGTCCGGCGACTCAGCCACGCAGCTCCGGCGAGACCACACGTCTTTGTTCGACCGCAGTTCCTGCGAGACCCCATACGTGTCCGGCGACTCAGCCACGCAGCTCCGGCGAGACCCACACGTCTTTGTCGACCGCAAAAAGGTTCCCTCGCTTTCTCTTAGGGTTTCTTCTGCTCTTCCGTAAATTTGTTATTTCTGAAAAATATTTGTTTGAATTTCGTTCCTGAATTGCCTTAATTTGCAGACTTGCCCTTTGCTGCTTCGGGTTTTCACGAAAGGTATCTCTCTTATTCACTTCTCTGTTCGTTTTTTCACGTCATTCACTTTGCTGCTTCGGGTTTTCCACTAAAGTTAAGTGTTTTTTTAGTTAATTTGGTCTTTTGGTTCGATTAATTGTTAAATTTTGTTGTTTGTGGTTCACTTCTCTGTTTCAGTTAGTGATGGCCGAATGGGGTGGTTGTTTTGCTGAGGTTGTTGTTTGTTGATGTTTTCGGAACTGGGATTGTGGAATACAATCACAATATATATTATATATTTTTTGTTGAGAGAATTCGGTTCAGTCTTGTCAATTGACCATCATTCTAGACTGTGAATCAAGCTTAGACATTTAACTTGGTCGCATTCCTAGTCTCCAATCGACCTCCAAAATCCTGGACTAAGTTTGAAGAAGAAAGTAGAATAGGTGCATTCAATAGACGTGGCAGAGACTTTATGGTTTATGTTATACGTGTTTTGTTAATGATGTTGATCTTTCCTGTTTTTTTCCCTGCAATAGATGGAGTGATTGACGAGTCAACAGCTCATTTGGTGTCTTGAACTTCTCAATTCTAAGCAGTTCTTCCCTCCCCTGTTCCCTGTATGTATGTATATATATTAGGAAGGCATAAGTGGTAGATGTATTATAATATAAAGATATCTGTGTTGAGGTAAAAGGAATTACTTTTTCCTCTTATGTAATTTTACAATCATCATTCTAATTTTTGTTAGAAAAGTATGATCTAATACATTAATTTTTATACTCATCCAGGAGAATGATAACAAGACGAGTCTGCCAAAAATGCAGCCTTGAGCAAGAAGTCTGACTCAGACTCAGAAGAGGAAGAACAGGATAACCAACAAAAAGAGAAAGGCGTGTCAAATAAGAAAGAAAAAAGAATAATTAAATTGTATTTTAGATTTTTTTAAATTTTTTTTAATATTGTTATGTCATCATCATGATTGCAGCAGTTTGTGTTAAAAATGCTAAAGGATTTCTGTTTTTGTCTTTTAGCTTCAACGGCGGGAAGATTGCTGAACTGAAGCAAATTTGTTAAGGCCTGATGTTGTTGAGGTAGTGATATTTGATTGTGCTTTGCTTGCTTCTTCTTATATTTGATTGTGCTCAAGGCCTGCGTACTAGGATTTATAACCCAAAGACTATGAACCCAAATCCATTGGTTGTGATTACTATTTTGATGCGGTACACATATACTTAAAACAAAACAATATATATGTTAGGACTTCATAGAGTACTTCTGTAGCATATGCTTTTGTATTTGCAAACTTATAGAATTATGATTTCAGGTGCATTTGAAATTTACTTTGGGCGAAGAGAAAACAATCGTTAGTTCAAAAATAACTGTGTTCCCTAGAGTTGAAGGTAGGTTGTGACCCTTCTTCCCACTTGGTACTTTATTCACAAATAGTATTTATATCTTTGACCTGTAGGGCAGAGATATGCCTTTTTCTCACATTTTCCTATAGCAGTGGTCTAAGTATTAGCTATTTTTTCTTTCTTCTGTGTGATATCATGGTTATGTAAAGTTTTGGAAGAATCATTGTCGTTTTTATTCTCTTATCCCCTTTTTCTTGGTCCTTTCTTAATTCCTTTTTGGAATTAAGGAAAGACGAATAAAGACACGAACTTTAGCAGAAGTGGGCTGGGCTGGAGAGATTCAGATTTTGGGATTGTTTTGGTTGTTTGGGTCTTGGCTGTATACAATCAAATTTGGGCTCCAGGAATTTTGGGATTGACGATCAGCAGAGGGGCAATGATGAAATTGTTCGATGCTCACTGTCACCTTCAAGACCCAAGAATATTGAGTAAGGCGCCCCAGCTGATTGCCAAAGCAATTGACACTGGCGTTGTTCACTTTGCCGTTAATGGCGTTTCCGAGGTACACAAGCACCCATTTTGTTCTGTTCGTTCTTTTCTTTTTCTTTTTAGCTGCTTGTGGTGGAACTTTTCTAGTCATGGCTTGTTTGTTCTTGCAGAAAGACTGGGATTTGGTGAAACAGATGGGTGAGAACTATCCTAGTGTGATCCCATGCTTTGGGCTCCACCCCTGGTTAGAATTGTATTACTTGATTGATTGATTGCTTCCTGTTTTTGAAGAAAATGTTAATCCTTTGTTGGAAAGATTGACTCATGGAGAAAGGCCTTGATGGCCCAGAAGCGTTAGACTGTAGGTTTAGATCATGCGTGAAACTCCTAGGCCTTCACTTTGGCTGATGCTCTTTATATTACAGGTATGTTGCGGAGAGGACTCCCAGCTGGTTCAACACGTTAAAGGAGTGCCTTGAGTGCACTCCCTCTGCTGCTGTTGGAGAGGTCATTCTCTCTCTTCTCCTTCCTTTTGCTCTTTTTTTTTCTTTTATTTACATGTATGATATTTTTTGAAGAGGAAAAAAATTGTAAAATTTAGGACAGGGATTCATGAAGGAATTTGTTGCTTCCTTGGTCACTAATATATATATAGCTAAAAACATGCATTTTGAACTTGTTCTTTTCAGATTGGTTTGGACAAAGGTTCACGGGGAAAAGAGATTGATTTCACGGATCAGGTTTTGCTCTCCCAATTCCTTGTTGCTCAATAATTCTGTAAGTTTTTCTCTCTTCATGGGTCTAGATGCTTCTCATCCTTCACCCAGCTGAAATCCATGAGTGGGTTTATTTCTGGCTCTTCGTTTTTTTCATTTTTCAATGTTAGGCATACCAGAACAAAGGGCCAGTCTGAGTCCCTCTCATACATGTTTCACCATTGTTAACTTACCCTCATAAATTGGAAACTCCATTTTAATTCTTCTTAGTGGAATGCACATTGGATTCACCTCTATGCAGATTTACTTTTTGTTTTGTCCAGCACACTTGTTGTGAGTTGATGCTTGAAGGAGTTCTTCCCTGTGTATTTGTTACAAGTCTCTAAGACCCCTCAATGGAGTTCTCTATTTTGTAGTCCACCTTTGATGGGCCCAGATTTCACTTGCGGCTTTGCATGTGTTGATGAACAGATGTAATGTAAATTTTGATGACTGTCAAAGTAAAGGTATGTAGCTTCCTAAATTCTGTACATTCTACATGCAGCCGCCCAAACAAACCCAAGCCCCTCGAAACCGTTTGGGGGTTCGATTGTATTGTGCGCTAAACAGAGGCCTTCCTGCTGAGCATTACAAATTTTGATGATCTCAAATCCAGGGCTGATGTTACAGTTCATAAGACCAGAACAGAAAATAAAGAGATAAAGTCAATCACCACGCACTCAAAAAAAAAGACAATAATATACATGCATGTATTATTTCTTAAAGGTTTGGATATGCGAGTTCACATTTGCCAACCAACTTGGCACTCCAAACGTATCTTTAGCTTTTCTGTCTTTTTGTTCTTCAGTACATGTATCTGATAAACTATCCCCATCCCCCCACAAAACAGAAAAAGAAAGATGATATACCAGGACAATCCTTTAGTTTGTCTACATTTGATAAAGACGAATAATCTATTAAGATGTTTTAGGGTGTTACAGTTGTAGCAAATTGATTCTTTAAGTAGGTGTTTGATTAGTATTATTAACTACATTCTGAAGAACTCGCCAAATACTAAACCTGTAGTCCTTATGAAGTTGATAAATGATATTGCTTTACGATAATGGACTTACCAAACTTTGAGGTTAGACCTAAAGGCTCATTTCACAAACAAAATTTACAAACAGCCAGGTCCAATTAGAAACTCTATATACAAACAACAAGCTTCCAAGTCGATTGATAACAACGTTGCAAAAGGTCATACTTAAAGGCCATTTGTATTCCTAACACCTGATTATTCTCAGACATGAGGAGCAATCGCCAAATAATGAATAGGGTCCAAAGAATTAAATCAGGTACTTCTAGACCCTCCCACTTCGAACAAGAACGTAAACAAAACTTCACCATAAAAAGCAAGGAGAAATGTTCACCACAAAGACTACATTACAACATGGGACAGGAAGAGATGGCACATGGGGGAGGCATGGGACCCCCCACCCCTTCCCAAATATATATATACTTTCGTTCTTTTTTTTTTTTTTTTTTTTAGACTTTTGGCCCTATAAAAAATGTTTAATGTGAGTGGAAAACCCATAAAGTTAAATTCCTTGTTTTGTCATGTTATGCACCATCTCTTTTGCAATTTTTACAATTCTTCTTCTTTATATATAAATTATTTGACTCTAGCATTTGGGAGTTTACTCTGTTGACACACCCCATCAAAGTTTACCTTGTGTTTGTTTAATGAAGAACGTTCTGGTTTGGCCTGGGAATGCGTGTATCGGACCAACTTTTTTTTTTTTTTTCTTCTCTAATAACAAATGGGAAAGAGGCTACATGTGAGGATGGTACTCCGACCAAACTAAGTGATTTCAGGAACTCAGGCAATTGGCATAAATAGCGGTAATGGGAGCGCTAACGAGAATTGTGGCTTTGTTAAACGTAACCAAGAAAACACCATTTCATTTGTCACAAACCCAGGGAGCTAGGAAGCTGCCCTTTCTTGGAAGTTTTTACAAAAAAATTATTGGTTAGGTCAAGACCCCAGTCGGGCCCCACGTTGAGCGGTCCGCAATGGCACGTAAAAGCCACGTAAGAAAACGGTTTGGAAGCGTACATGGGGAAAGTACGTCGAATGGTATTAGGGCCAGCGGCACTTTGAATAGAAGAATTTCAGACAAGAAAAAAAAATTCTGGTAATGAAAACTCATTTTACAACTAACGTGATTAATAAGTAAACAAGTAAACTCATAGATGAGACACATAATTTCGGTTGGGTTAGGTAATTTTTTTTTTGTTTTTTCATGTTGGGGTTTTTTATTACGCGTGGAAAACAACCCCTCCGATCTCCAACCTCTCCCAAAACTATTAATAATAACCTAAATTAAAATTTCCACCTTAATTGGGTTGAAGAATTTAGGAATCACATGTATTTTTAATACAGTATTATGAACTGTCACGTGTTATTTATACATCGTTAATTTTAATAAATTGATTGGCAGCAAAATTCATTCAACCGATCTAATTAAAAGATAAGTTTGGATTGAAAACCATATTCTCTCTCTAACTACCTCCATTGTGCACGTTCCATTCCCCAACTCAGACATAAATTTAAGATCATTCTCCTTAATAAAAAATCAATATAAGCAATTTATTTTTGTCATTTAATTTGTGGAAATTAAAACATTACAACCCTAATGGTACAATTATTACGGATGCTACAAAAATTAATATTTAAAGAGATGATTACAAAAGATGATAATTAATGCATTTCACAATCCCCTAACCCAAAATATTAGTTTGATTAGCTAGTATTTAGTATAGCCCTCATCCAACGTAAAATAGTGGATAATAACATAATAATATATCATATTTTTCGTTGGATGAGGGCTATAACTAAATAGCTAGCTAATCAAACTAATATTTTGGTTAGGGGTTGTGAATGCATTAATTATCATTTTTGTAATATTCTTTAATATTTTAATTTTTGTAGCATTCGTCTAATTTACCATTAGGGTTGTAATGTTTAATTCCACAAATTAAAATGACAAAAATATGACTTATATGAATTTTTATTTATGAGAATATTTTTATTATCTGAGTTGGGGAATGGAAACGTTGCAACAATGAGAGTAGTTAGAAGAGAGTAAATATGGTTTTCATCAAAATTTTCTTTTAAATTAGATCGAGTTGATGAATTTTCTGCAATCTAATTTATTAATAACATGTATTTAAAATACACGTGACAGTTCATTACTGTATTAAAAATACATGTGATTCCTAAATTTCTTCCCCCATTAAGTGGAAAATTTTATTTTGTATTATTATTAGTTTTAGGGGAGAGGTTGGAGATCGAGGGGTTGTTTTCCACGCTTAATTACCAACCCCACATGAAAAAACAAAAAAAAAATTACCTAACCCAACCGAAATTTGTTCTCATCTAATGAATTACCTTGTTTACTTATTAATCCATCGTTAGTTGTAAAATGAGTTTCTTACTCAAATTTTCTTTTCTTGTCTGATTCTTCTATTCAAGCTGCCGCTGGCTCTCTATACATTCGACGTCTTCCATGTACGTTCCAAACCGTTTTCTTTACGTGGCTTACGTGCATTGCTGGACCCTCAACGGTGGGCCCGACTGGGTCCTTGGACTAACCATAATTTCTTTTGTAAAATTCCAAAAGGGCAGCTTCCTAGCTCCCCTGGTTGTGACAAATGACAATGGTGTTTTCTTGGTTACGTTACATATAGCCACAATTCTCGTTAGCTCATACGCTTTTATGCAATTGCCTGAGTTCTGAATCACTTAGTTGGTCGGATACCATCCCACATGTTAGCACTCTTTCCCATTTGTATTTAGAAAAAAAAAAAAAAAAAAAGTTGGTCGGATACCGCATTCCAGGCCAACAGAACGGTTCTCATTAAAACAAAACAAGGTAACTTTTGTGGGGGGTGTCAACAGAGTAACACTCCAATGCTTTAAGTCAATATTATATGATAAAAAAGAGAAAGAAATTTAAAAAGTTGTTGCAAAGAGAATGGTGCATACTGACAAAACAAGGATTTAACTTTATGGTTCCAAAATACATAACTTTTTTATAGGGCTAAAGTCTAAAAAAGAAAAAAAAAAAAAAAAGACGGGAAGTATTATATATATTGGAGGGGGTGGGGGTCCATGGCCTCCCCATTGGCCATCTACTTCTGTCCCTATGTGTATGTATCTGTGATGTGAACCATTTTCTCTCTTTATTGGTGAGTTTGTTGTACGTGTGATTTGTTTCGAAGATGGGAGGGTCTAGGATAAACTGATTTAATTCTTTGGACCCTATTCTTATTTGGCGATGCTCCCTCCATGTCTTGAGAATATCAGGATGTTAGGATACAAATGGCCTAGTTAATGACCTTTTGCAAACTTTGTCATCGGACTGGTAAGCTTGTTGTTTGTATATAGAGTCTAATTGGACCTGGCTTGTTTGTAATTTTGTTTTGAAATGAGCCATATTACGGTCTACCTCAAGTTTGGGGAATTCCATATTGTAAGCATTCATTTATCAACTTATAAGGATTAACGAGGTTTATATTTGGAGTTTTCTAGAATGAGTATTAATATACTAATCACACTACTAAAGAACAATTTGTACAACTTAACACACATAAACATTCTTATATATTATTCGTCTTTTCATATGTAACAACTTAAAGTGCTGTGTATCATCTTTTCTTTTCTGTTTTGTTGGGGGGGATGGGGGATAGTTTATCAGGATAAATGTACTGAGAACAAAAGACAGAAAGCTAAAGATACGTTTGGAGTGCAAGTTGGTTGCAAATGTGACTCAGCAATATCAAACCTTTAAAATGATACATGCATGTATAGTTTATGTCTTTATTTTTTGAGTGCTGTGGTGGTATTGCCTTTTCTCTTTTTTCTTTCTGCTTATGAATGTACATCGCCTGGATTTGGAATGTCATCATGTAATCTCAGAGGAGCCTCTGTTTAGCGCCAATATCATCGAACCCAACGGTTCGAGGGCTTCGGGTTGTTTGGGCGGCTGCATGTAGATGTACAAATTATAGGAAGGCTTACTACTCTCTTTACTTTGACAGATGCATCAAAATTTACATTACTATTGTCTGCAACACATGCAAAGCGCAAGTGAATCTGGGCCCTCAAGGTGGATAACAAATAGAAAAATTAAGGCTCAAAATTAGAGGTAACAATTCGTGTTCGTTTGTCGGCTTTTGGGTCGTGTTGAAAGATATTTATAGGGATTATATAGGTCAACTCTAAACCGATCAGTTTAATTAAATATAGTCAGATTTTTTCAATCCTCAACAGGTTATGAAAAATTGTCAACCCTTTATTATGTCTCGGTTCGGATCGTGACGAAGTAAAGATATAAGACTATATAAATCAACTCAAACGGACCTATTTAATTAAACAAGTTAAATCCGAGCCTAACTCACTTATTTCGTGATTGGTTCGTATCGGGATTGCAATCATATTAAAAGTTGTGAGCTCTAGCTTAAATTATTGTCTGTATGCTTTCCTACATATGAGAGGCTGCAATTAATTTCCTACTCAATTAGAAAAGCCACTTCAGTGCTCCAGCAGAGTGATATTGAGTGGGCAATAGGGGTTTCTTAAGAGGATAATGTTCAGGTGTGGTGTATATTCAAAGCACCAATTCTAGATAGGGTGTGAGGCTAGATGCTTATGCCATCTCTATTGAATATTTATGACCATGTGTTGCAGTTGAAAATTCCTACAACCTTCACTTATCATCAGAAAGATTCACCGTTCACGTACCTTCGAAAGCACAAACAAAACTGGAAAAAGACACTGGAAAATCCAAAAAAGATCGAATGTCAAAATGTACCATTAACTATGAATTAATCCAAGAATGTTGTGATTGCGTAAATCTCATAACACATATTCGCAGGCATTTATAAGAAATAATGCTTGAGTCTTCGTGCGACGGATAAAATCCAGAAGAGTCTGCTTCGTAGTGCCCCTGTCAACGGTCCCCTATCTGCCTTCGAAAAGACACTACAAAAATTAGATTTTAGCAGCGAAAATATTTTCGCGCTGATGATCCAAATCTCGCCCCTTTGATCAATCGCGGCGATCTGACGCGCGGATGCCGCGGAGTGTTAGGTTGGACGCAATTGATCATCGCGCGGCATTGGTCTTCGCCGCCGATGATCATTCAACAGCGGCGACAACAATCGCCGCTAATGCTAAAATTATGTCGCCGCTGAAAGAAAAGAGAATTGGGAGCAAGGGGCGCTGCTGATGCATTATCATTAGCGGCGAAACCTACTTTCGCCGCTAATGATATTCCAGAAATAAAAAACAAAAAAATTAAAAATTTAAAAACAAAAAATGAATAAAATAGTATTAGCGGCGAAAGTATATGTCGCCGCTAATGACATTTCTGAAATAAAATAAATAAAATAACATAAAACATAACGGTCGCGCTAATGACATTCCAAAATTTTTTGGGAAAAATTAAATGAAACACTATTAGCGGCGACAGTTTGTCGCCGCTAATAACAATCCATTCTTTAAAAAAAAAAAAAATTCTAAATCCGAAATAAACCAAAATTAAAAAATAAATAATAATAAATAGTTTCATACTTATCAAGCAGCAGGGAGCAGGAGCTTCCTGCTGCAGGGAAAATAAATAAATAATTCTAAATCACATATAAAAAAAAAAAATGCTCCATTAAATTGAACACCTTTTTTTATGAAAAAAAATCTATGGCTAATTTACTAATCTGTAGCTTATCATTTTTTTTTCATGGGTTGTAGGATTTGCAGTTACTAAATAATACAAGATCCAAGAGCTCAGAAGTAAAAGGCCATGGCCAACTTACATAACAGGTGCTTCCGCGTGTTGGTTCATGCATCAATATTCCATTGAAATTTCTCTTCAGCTCAAACAATGAATTCTACAATTGTACGTGGATCCCATCAAAAAAAGTGAAGGTAAAAATATCACAAATTTAGATGATAATTAATATATCATTTTCTCCTATACAACTTCCTTTTTCTTTAATCATTTTTTATAGATCCCAATCGAAGACTTTCAAAACCAAACACCTTGCATTCCTTCTAACCACAGAAATACTGACTGTTTATTTTGTGGTACATGAATAGTGCCAGTTTTTACTCACCAGCAAGCCTGCTTTTTGATCGTATATTGTCCCTCAAAGCAGTCACAATTGCCAAGATTAGCTCAAACATGCTCCCATAAAATCTCTTTTTTTATTTTCCCTTTTAAGTGCAAAAGATATCCCCTTAGAACTTCGGAAGGGCAAAGATGTGTAGCCTTTGTTAATCAAATTGCTCAAGAACACACCTGTTATGGTTAAGATCAACAACACTAGTAAACCACTCAAATTCGGTCAGCTCCTACAAGAACAAGGAAAAACAAACTCCAATAATCAATAAAACAAAAAGCCTCAAATCAGTAAACTTAAACCAAAACACCAAGAACAGGGGAAAAACAAACTCCAATAATCAATTACGAAAAGTATAACTATTTGGAGGAGGTCTGCCCCTCTATCAAATAATAGTTATCAACACCAATCCATACCCCTATGTGATTTAGAATTTATTTATTTATTTTCCCTGCAGCAGGAAGCTCCTGCTCCCTGCTGCTTGATAAGTATGAAACTATTATTATTATTTATTATTTTTTTAATTTGGTTTTATTTCGGATTTAGAATTTTTTTTTTTTTTAAATAATGGATTGTTATTAGCGGCGACAAACTGTCGCCGCTAATAGTGTTTCATTTAATTTTTCCCAAAAAAATTTTGGAATGTCATTAGCGGCGACCGTTAGTGTTTTATGTATTTTATTTTATTTTTTTTATTTCAGGAATGTCATTAGCGGCGACATATACTTTCGCCGCTAATACTATTTTATTCATTTTTGTTTTAAATTTTTAATTTTTTTGTTTTTTATTTCTGGAATATCATTAGCGGCGAAAGTAGGTTTCGCCGCTAATGATAATGCATCAACAGCGCCCCTTGCTCCCAATTCTCTTTTCTTTCAGCGGCGACATAATTTTAGCATTAGCGGCGATTGTTGTCGCCGCTGTTGAATGATCATCGGCGGCGAAGACCAATGTCGCCGCCGATGATCAATTGCGTCCAACCTACAGCATCCGCGGCATCCGCGGCGTCAGATCGCCGCAATTGATCAATAGCGGCGAGATTTGGATCATTAGCGGCGAAAATATTTCGCTGCTAATGATCTAATTTTTTGTAGTGTCTTTTCGAAAGGCCAGAGTAGGGGACCAGTTGACTAGAAGGGCACTACGAAGCAGACTCTTCTGGATTTTACCGTCGTCGGAGAATGTCTCAAGCCATTTATTGTTCGTATGCATGCCTGCGAATATTGTGTATGAGATTTACGCAATCACAACATTCTTGGATTAATTCATAGGTTAATGGTACATTTTGACATTCGATCTTTTTTGGATTTTCCAGTGTCTTTTTCCAGTTTTGTTTTGTGCTTTCGAAGGATACGTGAACGGTGAATCTTTCTGATGATAAGTTGAAGGTTGTAGGAAATTTCAACTGCAACACATGGTCATAAATATTCAGATAGAGATGGCATAAGCATCTAGCCTCACACCCTATCTAGAATTCGGTGCTTTGAATGATACACCACACTGAACATTATCCTCTTAAGAAACCCCTATTGCCCACTCAATATCACTCTGCTGGAGCACTGAAGTGGCTTTTTCTAATTGAGTAGGAAATTAATTGCAGCCTCTCATATGTAGGAAAGCATACAGACAATAATTTAAGCTAGAGCTCACAACTTTTAATATGACTTGCAATCCCGATACGAACCAATCACGAAATAAGTGAGTTAGCTCGGATTTAACTTGTTTAATTAAATAGGTCCGTTTGATGTTGATTTATATAGTCTTATATCTTTACTTCGTCACGATCCGAACCCGAGACATAATATAAGGGTTGACAATTTTTTACATAACCTGTTGAGGGATTGAAAAATCTGACTTATTTAATTAAACTGATCGGTTTAGAGTTGACCTATATAATCCTATAAATATCTTTCAACACGACCCAAAGCCGACAAACGAACACGAATTGTTACCTCTAATTTGAGCCTAATTTTTCTATTTGTTAGTCCACCTTGAGGGCCCAGATTCACTTGCGGCTTTGCATGTGTTGCAGACAATAGTAATGTAAATTTTGATGCATCTGTCAAAAGTAAAGAGTATGTAAGCCTTCCTATAATTTGTACATCTACATGCAGCCGCCCAAACAACCCGAAGCCCCTCGAACCGTTGGGTTCGATGTATTGTGCGCTAAACAGAGGCTCCTCTGAGATTACAAATGATGATCTCCAAATCCAGGCGATGTACATTCATAAGCAGAACAGAAAAAAGAGAAAAGGCAATACCACCACAGCACTCAAAAAATAAAGACATAAACTATACATGCATGTATTATATCTTAAAGGTTTGGATATTGCTGAGTCACATTTGCAACCAACTTGCACTCCCAAACGTATCTTTAGCTTTCTGTCTTTTTGTTCTCAGTACATTTATCCTGATAAACTATCCCCCATCCCCCCAAACAAAACAGAAAAGAAAGATGATACACAGACACTTTAAGTTTGTTACATATTGAAAAGACGAATAATTATAAAGATGTTTATGTGTGTTAAGTTGTACAAATTGATTCTTTAGTAGGTGTGATTAGTATTTATAACTCATTCTAGAGAACTCCAAATATAAACCTCGTTAATCCTTATAAGTTGATAAATGAATGCTTACAATATGGACTTACCCAAACTTGAGGTAGACCTAATATGGCTCATTTCACAAACAAAATTACAAACAAGCCAGGTCCAATTAGACTCTATATACAAACAACAAGCTTACCAGTCCGATGAAACAACGTTTGCAAAAGGTCATAACTAGGCCATTTGTATCCTAACATCCTGATATTCTCAAGACATGAGGGAGCAATCGCCAAATAGAATAGGGTCCAAAGAATTAAATCAGTTATTCCTAGACCCTCCCACTTCGAAACAAATCACACGTACAACAAACTCACCATAAAAGCAAGAGAAATGGTTCACTCACAAGATACATACACATAGGGACAGAAGTAGATGGCCAATGGGGGAGGCCATGGACCCCCCACCCCTCCCAAAATATATATATACTTTCCGTCTTTTTTTTTTTTCTTTTTTTAGACTTTAGCCCCTATAAAAAAGTTATGTAGTTTGGAACCCATAAAGTTAAATTCCTTGTTTTGTCAGTATGCACCATTCTCTTTGCAAACAACTTTTTAAATTTCTTTCTCTTTTTTATCATATAAATATTGACTTAAGCATTGGAGTGTTACTCTGTTGACACACCCCCACAAAGTTACCTGTGTTTGTTTAATGAGAACGTTCTGTTGGCCTGGAATGCGGTATCCGACCAACTTTTTTTTTTTTTTTTCTAATACAAATGGGAAAGAGTGCTACATGTGAGGATGGTATCCGACCAACTAAGTGATTCAGAACTCAGGCAATTGCATAAATAGCGTATGAGGCTAACGAGAATTGTGGCTATATGTAACGTAACCAAGAAAACACCATTGTCATTTGTCACAACCAGGGAGCTAGGAAGCTGCCCTTTTGGAAGTTTTACAAAAGAAATTATGGTTAGTCCAAGGACCCAGTCGGGCCCCACGTTGAGGGTCCAGCAATGCACGTAAGCCACGTAAAGAAAACGGTTTGGAACGTACATGGAAGACGTCGAATGTATAGAGAGCCAGCGGCAGCTTGAATAGAAGAATCAGACAAGAAAAAGAAAATTTTGAGTAAGAAACTCATTTACAACTAACGATGGATTAATAAGTAAACAAAGGTAATCATTAGATGAGAACAAATTTCGGTTGGGTTAGGTAATTTTTTTTTTTGTTTTTTCATGTTGGGGTTGGTAATTAAGCGTGGAAAACAACCCCTCGATCTCCAACCTCTCCCCTAAAACTAATAATAATAACTAAATAAAATTTTCCACTTAATTGGGTGGAAGAAATTTAGGAATCACATGTATTTTTAATACAGTATATGACTGTCACGTGTATTTTAAATACATGTTAATTTAATAAATTAGATTGCAGAAAATTCATCAACTCGATCTAATTTAAAAGAAAAGTTTGATGAAAACCATATTTACTCTCTTCTAACTACTCTCATTGTTGCAACGTTTCCATTCCCCAACTCAGAATAATAAAAATATTCTCCTTAAAATAAAAAATTCATATAAGTCAATATTTTTGTCATTTTAATTTGTGGAATTAAAACATTACAACCCTAATGGTAAATTAGACGAATGCTACAAAAATTAAAATATTAAAGAGATATTACAAAAAGATGATAATTAATGCATTCACAACCCCCTAACCAAAATATTAGTTTGATTAGCTAGCTATTTAGTATTTAGCCCTCATCCAACGTAAAATAGTGATAATAATAATAATATTAATTTTCGACTCCTCATAAAATATGTAAATGACTGAAATGTATAAGTATTGAGAAAAAAAAAAAAAAAAATCACAAAAAAAAAATAGTAAAAATGGATAGGTAAAAAATAATAATTTTTTAAGCTAACATAAAGAAAAAAAAAATTAGGTAACTCAAAGTTTGTAAAAATAAATAAAAAAAGGAAAGGCATGCTGAAGTTGACCCTACGTGGCCCACACCTTTTCCTTTATGCCAACTTTTTCTTCGTTTGTGGACCCCATTTTTACCTCAAATTCCAAAAGCCTCACTCTCTATTTATGTATTCCCTCCCTCCTTCCAAAAGCAGAGACGGTGATAGAGTTATCTTCTTTCTTTCTTTCCATCACAACTCACATGCGACTCTCAGTTCAGTTAGCTTCGTATTTTCCATATATACACGGAGAGGGAGAGTTTGATGGGTAATTTCCGGTTCAAGTTATCCGATATGATGCCCAATGCCTGGTTTTACAAGCTCAAGGATATGGGCATCAGACGCAGTAGTAGTACCCCTCCCTCCAAGAAGAAAAAACAACCAACATCAGCTTCATCGCAGCCGTCCAAACCAAAGCAACCCCACCAATGTCATCCAAGAAAATCCTACTATTTCACAAGGGAGCTTATCCCAACTTCTTCCCCAAATCCCTCCGGCAACCTTTTCCCTGACCCACCAAGAAAATCCTCCAAACAAAGACCCAAGAAAAGAACCGTAACCTCCTCTGTCTCTGCCGGTGGTTTTAGCTGCCGTGCCACGTTTGACTCTGTCTGGACCAAATCAGATTCCCCACCCGAGTCCTCATCTTCTTCTCCTAATTTGGATACCTCACCGGACCCTGAATTCAGGTCCGACCGCATTCTTGCCACTGACGACATTGTTATCGACGTGGGCAAGCTTGATGATGGGTTTGGTCATTCCTTAACCGCGATTGAACTTCCTCCTATTATAACAAAGCCCGCTATGGAAAAGAAAGAAACAAAAGAGCCAATCAAGTATAGAAATTCTCATGGGTCTCTATCGGTAAGGATTGTGAAGGGAGAGCAGAAGACTAGTCCTGTGAGGAGGTTTTCTGTGACTTCGCCGGGAGTCAGGCTCCGAATCAATTCCCCGAGAGTTGGGAGTAGGAAGGTTCAGGGACAGAGTCGGAGAAGTGTGTCGTCAAGTACTTCCCGGAGGAGCATTTCCGATAGCTTTGCGGTGGTGAAGTCGTCGTTTGACCCTCAAAGGGATTTCACGGAGTCAATGGTGGAGATGATTGTGGAGAACAACATCAAGGCATCAAAGGACCTTGAAGACCTTCTTGCCTGTTATCTCTCTTTGAATTCGGATGAATACCATGACCTTATTATCAAGGTGTTCAAGCAAATCTGGTTTAATCTTACTGACATTAAAGTGAAGTAGTATAATCTCTGTCTTTAATCATTTTGTTACTTATTTAGTACATATTCAAATAAATAAATAAATAAATAGTTCTTAGTTGAGTATTTGATCAAATATTCTGAAAGTTCTAATTTTCTGTGGCTTAGAGCAATGAATTGCACATCAAACTTATACCCATAATCTTATGGGAGTTTAATTGAATAAGGTGATAGTGATAGTGATAGTTTACCTTAAATTGAACTTTAATCATTGCAACTTCTGCAAAACATGTATTGTTCTCTTCTTTTTCTTTTTTTATCTGCTTAAGTCAATTAAGCTATTTTCCTATATTTATGATTGTAAAATTACTGCAACCAAAATTATGTCAGAAATGTACATACGGATCAAGATTTTCAGTAATTACTTATCTGAATTGTTAATAATTTAAGTAAATAATTATAAGAAAAACTCTCATGAGACTTACTTGCCATAACAAGTTTTCTAGAACAGGTGAACCCTAGGAGAATTCTTGCAACATTATTTGCTCAAAGAATGGCAAAAAAATCTCAATTACACGCGTAAAGGCCACACCCCAGCCCACTCCAACCCCCACCCCCCCAACCAAATTTTTACCATGCCGTACAGTGAAAGAGGATAAAAAAAAGTAAATGGCATGTGACTTTTGAAGATATGGGTGCCTTTATTTTAAGCATATATTTCAGCAACTAAATTTCGTCCTTTTATGGAGGGCTTGTTTTTTCCTTTTGTTGTTTAGCTCTCCGCCTTCTTCCTATAAAAAAAAATAAAAAAAAATTAAAAAAAAGAACAAAAGAAGATACTCTTTCAGGACAAGATTCAGTTTTGTTACAGAAACATGGAGAAGTCTCTGGGTAGTATGTTCAGCTTTCTGCTCTCTCCATCACTGGACACAGGTCACACTGAGAGTGATGAGACAGAGAGTGGAAAAGCTGTAAACCTTCAAAGGTGAAAAAAAATTTGAATCTCTGCAAATGGTGTGAAACGGCAAAAGCCATGCGCACTGTTGAAAGGAGGTTTCAAAATTTACAACTTTGCCTAAAGTTGAAATTTGATATTAAAGTTACTTCCAAAGCTCACATTGTGTACTAAAAGCATGGAGTACTTCTAGGCCTTGTTAATTAATGATCCTATTTTTCAATTCACACTCCCTTTTCTTACTCATTTTATAGCTTTTAATATAATATGTTCTGAGTAGTACTCTCTTATGTTAGTTAGTTAAAAAAAAAATCAATTAAAACATGATATATTAGCCAAGGTAAAATGAGTATGATAAATGAGTGTACTCTTATTTAATAATATTATTGTGCTCCCTTTTGTTTTTTATTTTCAAAACATAAATACCAAAACATAAAATGCTTAAAATAATTTTTATATTTATGTCACATTAGAATTTTTTTTTTTTTTTCAAACAAAAAAGCAAGAAGGACCATTTTACATGGCCTTCAGTATCAGTTCTACTTTAAATTAGATTTAGTTTAGGTATTGACGTGCTATTAAAAAATTACAGCACGTGTTAGTAGCTTTTTCAGCAATCCAAATTTAATTTTAATATTTTTTCCTCAATAATAAAATTAAATAAGGACTATTAAAATAACTACCGTAACCATAATGTGGTTTTTTTTTTTTTAACAGCATTAACTCCCCTTAAATTATGCAAGCAAAAGTAAAAGTCTTTGATTGCCTTAAATTTTGTCACGCTAAATCCCCTTGACAAGAAAACACAGAACCTAGTGTCGCCGCTTTGCGGGACAAGGAGGTGCAAGCTTGGCACACCAACCAAATAAAATGAAAACTTTTGCATTATCATAACTTAATCAAGCTTATTCCAAATGCTCCCTAACTTTGCGGTCTCAACTATTGACTTTAAGCAATAAAGTCTTCAAAATATACCATTTATTTGCTCTTTCACACACACACATTTCTTCTATTTACAACGAAACCTTATTAGGAAGAAAATATAATTTTTGAAGTTTTATATAAATTAATTATTAATAATTAATTTTTATTGTGACTGATATGACAATATCATGTACGCAATGACATCAATTTGTAATTATAAATATAGTAAAGATAAAACACAGCCTGGGTGATGCTACAGTGCATCAGCCCAGGCACATGAACAGTAATTTTACTGTTCATGGGCCCCGTGAACAGTATATTTTTTTTTTTTCTCTCATCTGATTTAGCCCAGGCTGATGCACTGTAGCATCAGCCTGGGCTGATGCCAATCACCACTCTTATAAATAACACATACTACTTCAACTACTAATTAATAATTAAATTTAATTATAATTGATGTAACAGTGCCATGTAAATCATAACATCAATTTATAAGAAATTATAGTTTTTTTTTATTCAATGCATTTTCCTTCTCTTAAAACTACGCTTCAATTCTTTTGTATCCAAAAAAAAAAAAAAAAACTAAAAGAAGTGATTATTCTAATCTTTCGTTTCGGAGCTCATAAATTATAATATTTTTGTCTTTTTGTCTTTTTCCCTCGCAACGACTTCAAACTCTCTCTACCCCAATCCCAAGAACAGGGCGAGTTATACGTTTGGGAGTCGGGACGTTAATCCTACTAATTGCCATTATCATATTAGAGTATCAATCAAATCTCACGGCCCAATTACAAAGAATTACGATGTAAGTGCATTGCTATTAGCTTTTTTTAGATTTTTTTTTTTTCATTGTTGGAAACAAAATTACCTTTTGTTTATTTATTCAAATAAATTCTACAATAATTTTTTTATTCAAATAAATTCTATAATAACTTCTCCTATCATTTCTCTAACAATTTAAATATTCTTTAAATTAAATACTACAAACAAAATCATTTAATTATTATTTTAAAATAATGTTAAATAAACTACTTTTGATTATTTAAATTAAGGGTATAATTTTTAATTCTCTTGATATTTCCTTAATTTAGAAAAACTGTTATAATAATTTTTTTAACAATTTTTTCTACATAAAAAAAAAAGAGAATCAACTTTAAAAAAATTGTTGCTAATACTCCCTAAAGAGTTCTATTACTACAAACATTTTTCTTTTCTTAAAACTAAGCATCTAAAAAAGCAATATTGGAACTGACTAAAAGAAGTTGATTATTCTAATCTTTCCTAAAAAAGCCATATTGGAACTGATAAAAAGAACTGATTTTTTGTCTTTTTGTCTTTTTGCCTTGCAACGACTTCAAACTTGCTCTACCAGTCTACCCTAATCCCAAGAACAGGGCTTGATATATGTTTGGGAGTCGGGACATTAATCCTACTAATTGCCATTATCATATTAGCTTAACAAACAAATCTCACGGCTCAATTACAAAGAATTACGAGGTAATGAAAGTCACTCTAAATTTGTTGACCAAATTAAATGGAGTATGGTTAGAGTGTTACAGCTTTTCTTACAATATTTTAATGAA
Source organism: Betula pendula (assembly GCA_900184695.1). NCBI lineage: Eukaryota > Viridiplantae > Streptophyta > Magnoliopsida > Fagales > Betulaceae > Betula > Betula pendula. The sequence continues at coordinate 98,409 of FXXK01000078.1, read as the reverse complement.
CTAGGATAATAGTTTCCATGCTAGCTACTTATTAAATCAAATACTAAATAATTAAATTTATCTGTTAAAATTTGTTGCTTAATTTTTTTTTTGTATAGGTTGCATCTCGTGACACTCGAATCGACTATCACATGCGTCTATGACAACTAAAATCTGTAGTGTCAAACATGGCAAAACACAATGAACACAGAAAAATATCAATACTCTGGGTTTTGTCAATGTTCATGCTCCATTCCCGGGTCAACCAAAACAAAAAACACACATCGAAACAGACAAACAAACAAAGAAGCTGCTGTCAGGAAGGAACATGAACAAGAAACCGGGAGGGAAAATGGATTTTAAAAAAAATTGCAACAGTGGGTTAGCTTTTCGTTTTCTGGTGTATTATATTTATATAGATAGACTTGAACCGGCCTCAATTATTGTTGGTATCCACTAGAAGTCTAGAACAAGAGAAAGAACAATATAATATGATTTGTTTTTGTACGTATTCAACCTCTATTTTTCAACCAAAACAAAATACGACTTTAAATATCGGGAAACGACTTAACAAACATGCAACAACTTTGCAAGTGTGCATACATTTCTTTCTAAATCAGCCAAAAAAATGATTGGTACTAAACTTTTTATAAATTTACTTTTTTTTTTTTGTGGGTTTTATAAATTCACTTGATATCATATATTTTATAAAAATGAGTGTTATCTGTATTGTCAAACAGTTTACATTTTAATAGATAATGTGATAATTATCACATCGAATATCGCATTAAATTATAAATGTAATAAATAATATGTGAACTGTTATGTCAATTTATTAAAATAAATAATAATAAAAAAAAAAACTTATAATAAAAAATATTTACTCGTTGGACAACGCTATTTGGAGTAATTTTTGTTTTTTTAGCAAAGAATCAAAAATATTAACAAGTAAGGCAAAACATAAAATATTTAATTTTTTTTTTATATTTATATCAAATAATAATAATAAGTTTGAACTTTTTATAGCTGATGGCAGGGGATTAAATACAAATTTTAAACCACCGATATTCAATCAACACGTTAGAAAAAACAAATCGACTAAAAAAACAAAAAAAATGGACGGTTGGGTTTAATTTTCAGGTTGTTCGGCGAGCCGTAAGGAGGAGCTAAGTCAAATTACACGACCTGAGAAAGCGTCAATGACAACAAAACATAAATCCGAAGATTCGGTTTTGCTTCGTCGCCATTGCCATCTGTCACCCCCATCATTTGGTATGAGGCTGATTTAATGCTGCTCGGTATTTTATTCAGTATTCTCATTTAATATGATACCTTCATATTCATTATTTATTTTTATTAAAAATAAATAAAACTAAAAACTGAATAACAAAAACAATCTAAAAAATGAAACCAAAAACTACTGAATAAACGAATGTGTTTGTTAAATGTTTGTGATTATTTTTTTTATTAATATATAAAAATTTATTAATATAAAAGTAAAAAAAAATATTATAAATTTTATTTAAAAAAGTTAAAAAAAAATTATTTTTAGTGAATTTTTATTTAAATAATAATAAAATTGAGTAATGTGATATAAAAAGTAGAAAAAAATAATGTTAAAATTTATTGATAAATTTTTTAAAAAGAGAATTGGAAGAGTAACGAATATTTATTTTAATTTATATATATATATATTTGAGATAAATACTGTGAGGCTGGTAAGCAGGGGATGCATGTGGATGGGCTAGGCGGCTAGGTAGACCGCAGACCAGTAGGCCTATAAGCTAAGTTTTCAATAATTGCACAACATGCGTTTGCTAAATATTGCACGTGTTGAAGCAGGACCCTATGCTTGTTGCACGCCCACAACATTTGACGCGTTGCATTCCAACAACTGATTGCATTTCATTGCCATCATTAATCCGTGATTGGAAATCATCTGGCATTTAAATTCTTTTTTTTTTTTTTTTTGATGAATAATATGGCATAAATGAAGATGAGAAGAAATTTGAGCAAAAATTAACCGACGAGGTGATAGGTTTCACAGTTTCACTTGATGTGAGAAGTCAGGGGAGAGCAGGTGCACGTGTGGGAGACAAAAATCTTGGGAAATCTTAAATTTGGACTTTTCATTGTATACGGGATTAGTTTTAGTAATGCGGCGACGCATGTGCGCATCTCCTGTTTCATACTTGCCCGCTTACCACCCAAAGAAAACTACACCAAAATTATTTTTGCCTCCATAATTTGCACACGTCGTCTAATCTGTCTACTAAGAAGACAAGCCGATGTGAAAATGCGTCGGTGACTCGGTGGTGCCTATACAAATGTTTGTTTTGCATGGACTCTATCCTGGAATTAGGATTTTCTGTACTTCATGTTTCTGAAGTGTTTGGCATTTTATAAAACGGAGATTATAGGTTCACTTACTCTGGACAATTCAAAGTATGCGGGAAACAGGTAAGCTCATCAGTCCCTTCTAATGAAATTTTTGAATTATTGACAATTCGAATACTCCGAACATATAGATACAAATAAACCTACAACAGTATTTTATGTGGGCACACAATATTAGCGGCCAAATCAAAATTGTAAGGATTATTCAGTGACTTTATTTCATGAGTAATGCTACTTCTACACTAATTTATTATATTCATTTTATATCGATTGACATATTATATTTTAAGTGACTTTTTTTTTAAAAAAAAATAAAAATAACCTAATTGATATGAAAAAATCAAATAAATATAAAAAATAATATTACTCTCCTTTCAATGCTCCCGTTTGATAATCCCCCAGTGGGCCAAAAACCCCTTCAAGATTTCCACTGTGGTTTCTTTCTTTTTCCTGAGCCAATAATAGATTTCCATTTAACTGATATTGAACTGTCTCACATATTTTTTGTTTCAAATGCTGGCGTATGCAGAGTATATAGATAGGCCCCCATCAAATTTTGTTAGTTAATAATGGTAGACTTTTTGTAAGATTGTGGTTTGTAATAATTGCACGATGGGACGTGTGACTAAAATAAAATGGTCATTCTTTTGGCATAACATAACATATATTCTTTAGGTTTTTTTTTTTTTTTTTTTTAAATCACTCTTTGAATTTTTATCGTTTTTTAAAAAATAAGTATTCAGTTAATTTTTTGAACATTTTTTTGTCTAAATTATTAACGAAGTTTCTACCACCTTAACATTTGTGAATCACATACGTCTACCGTGCTAAATAATAACTTGCAGTGGTATTAATAATATTATGGAGATGAATGAGAGCCAGTTTTGTGATAGTCTTAAAGTCGGAATTTGCTGAATCTCGAGCAGTCCCTGCCGCCTGATCTCGGCCTCCACCCACCACCTCTGCATGGGTTCCTTTGGTTTTTTATTTTTTATTTTTAGGATACGATTAAAATGTTCACGAATTGTTGGTTGGCGTGTCTTTTTGATACATGGTAGTCGATGATTAAACGGTCCATCAATAATTTCAATAAAAAATTTATTTATTTATAATTTATTATAACTTCAAATTATCCATTAAAATAGTAAAATTTAAACCAGTTATTTATTTTTTTCAAAAAAATTAATAAATCCAATAATTCACAATAAACATTCTGCCACGATACTGCAAGGATTATGATGGGACTCTCCTTTTTTTTTACCCGTGATACAAGGTACTTGATGTGTACATTTAAATCTCATCCAAGTATCCCTTTTCCCCCTCCCCATATTTAAATTTTAAAAAAAAAAAATCACATCCAAGTATGGGAAAGGAAATCTATCAAGGTTTTATCATTTGATTCACGTGGGGCCTCAACTGCGACATCTCAACCGAAAAAAATCAAATCTGTCTTCCAAGAAGCAGTCAGATGAAACTGTGAGTAATGTTACGACGAGGACTAAGAGGTTTTTTTTTTTTATAGTCTTCTCCAAAGTGTACGTTGTGGTCATTAAAGTTATTATTGAATCAAACATTTAATAATCAATTATCACACGTTTAATAATAATTTTAAAAGTCACATTATTTTTAAGAGATCAATTAAATATTCTTTCTAGCATTATTTGTCACGCATATATCGCAAGTAATGAGTTTTACTCTTTCATCACCCATTACCAACCTAACCTCATTAAAAAATAAAAAACAAAAGCACCAACCTACCTAATTGTCCCTCAAAATTTTCTGTTCCGGATCCAAATCCTAAGTTTGGAGACATAATCTTTTGCAAAACTTTGGGGAAATAGAAACCTAAATTCATCTACTATGGTCAATCTTTTCACCACCAAAAAATGGGACCCTTTGCACTATCATCCATCCAACCAGAAAGAAAAAGTTCGTCACACATATGATTCCACGACAAATATAATATTCACAGGCCGCATACACTGTTACTCTCTCGTGTATGAGTTGCATCCCATTCAAATCACCTAAATAAATTACGTACATTGGCAACGTCTCATTCAGTGATAAGTGATTGGCACTAATTGCGTAAGATCTTAAAAAAAAAATAAAAAAAAATGCATGATTTGGAGGAACAGTTTTGATGAAATAATACATGTAATTCACCATACAAGACCACAATAATAATACAACAGTGAGGAAATTTTTGTTATTCTTTATCAAGCGGGAAGACAGGCTTTGTATAGAAAACTTGTTGATGAACACTAATCATATATATGAACACATTACACATATATAGGAGCATGCATTATGAAACGACGTAGTAGTACTGTATGACGTAGGAATGTGAAAATCATGAGAAAAAATAGACAAAAAGATTGAATAGAAGTGTAATGATGAGTGCAAGAAGGATCTGGTGAGGTATGGAAATAGTGTTACAGTTTTTGTAAAAACTGTGAAATATAGTTGAAGACGAATAGTTGAGCTCTACGGAGTAAGAGGCTGGGATTCCTTGGATATCTGGTGCAACGATCATTTCCCCAGAGACACTTTTGAATTCCCCCGCACTCCATTCCTATTGTCACAAAAAGTGAAAAACTTTTGTTATAACTCTTCTCACATTCACGTTTCAAATGGAAATTGGGCTTTCTTTCACTGAGGAAAGCCCATCCCAGCTGTTGCAAACATTGGGCTCTTTTACTAACGCTTTTTTCACACCAATTTTTTGTTTCTTAATTTTAATTTCGTTTTTCTAGTGTTTAACATCTAAAAACCTAGGTCAACAGCTACCCCATGAAAAATACAAACTTCCCATTATCTTTTCTTTTTTCTTTTTTTTTTACCCTAAGGCAGCAACGTAAACCTATGTTTACTTTTTCTTCTGGAAAGCTGAAAAAGACTTGCGGCAGGTGAAAGTAAAGCGCTTTTAGTTTTATGTAACAGTGCTAGCATCAGCTTTTTTTTAATTTTATTTTCTTTTTTAATGTAAAAAAAATTGTTAAAAAAATATTAAAAAGTCTCTACCATAGCTTTTTAAATGTTTTCTAAACTATAAAAAACCAAATGAACCACTTTTGATTTCCTTTATTTAGGGAACCAAAAGTGATTCTCTTTGCATTATTTTAATATAAAAAATTTTCTCTCTCTTCTACCATTTGTTTAAAATAATATTTAAATGATTTCTCTTTCTTCTCTCTTTCTTCTAATATTTAATTTAAATAATATTTAATTCATATAAGAAAAGATGAAGGGAAGCTGCTGTCGAGTGTATTTAAATAGGGAACTAAAAAACAATTTTGTTCCCTACATTAAAAAAAAGTTTAAGGAAAGCTGCTGCTAGTGCTCTAAGCCGTAAAAAAACAAGGGCATAAAAAAATCTTAAATGCATCTAGGTCCTTGTTTTTTCTACAGCTTACATATAGTAGTAAAAACTACAGCATGTAAGCGCAATTTTTCTATTTTTAACACAAAAAAAAGACATTTTTTTTTGTTTTTGTGTTTATTCAAGAGGGGGGAAAGGGGACAAAAAAAGATGTTAACAAATGAGTCAATTAGTTTTAGATAGAGTTTTTCTCTAAATTAGAGGAATTTAATATATAAAAATGATATGTGTTCTTTTAGCGTGTGAGATACATATATTTTTTTTAATAGTAAGAATAAAGTTGAAATTTTTTTTATAAAAACAACATGTATATCTTATATGCTATTAAAAAAAAAGAACACTTGTTATTTTAGAATTAGATTGAAGGAAGTTTTTCCAATTCAGTTTGAAAGAAAACTCTATCTATTAATTTTTTTGGATGCAACATTTTCATTACATTGACGAGTAATGCTAGAAACTATATTTTTATCCTACAATGTTATCGTAATAGTTTTAACTAACCCTTAAATCAGCTATTATTAAAATTAAATAAATAAATAAAGGTTAATTGAGATTGTCATGTTAAGATAGTTGTGAGATAAAAATATGATACATAGCATTACTCTACATTAAAAAGTGTACATAGCAGCAAAAAAGGACAAATGTTTCTTTCAAGAAAGAATACGTTCTAAAAATAAAGGGTTAAATACAGTTTGCCCCCCAAAGCATATCAATTGTTTTAATTCGGCCACAGAAGTTTAAAAATTGATGATGTACCTCGCAAAGTTTTAAGATTTTTCAATGTCACCATCCGTCACTCTCAACCGTCTTCTTTGACCGAATTAGATTATTTTGGTCTTTTCAATTTTTTTTTTTGTAAAAAAAAAATAGAAAAAATAAAAATAAAAAAGGAAATTAGCCACTCCATTGGCCAAGGGGGTGGTCGAGCCACCCCATCTAGCCGGAATAAGGTGGTTCGGCTACCCCAAGGGCTAAAGGGGGTGGCAAAACTACCCCCAAAGGGTTTGGGGTAGCTCGGTCATCCAATTTGGCCAAGGGGGTGGCCGAACCACCCCCATCTAGCCAAAATGTAAGTGGCAAGCTACCCCCAAAGGCCCAAATGGAGGTGGCCGAATCACCTCTATGGTCGGAATGGGAGTAGTCGGCCACCCCCAAGTGGCCAATAGAACCCCAAATATATATATATATATATATATATATATAATATATATATATATATATATATATATATATATATATTATATATATTAATTTGATTAAGGGTATTTTAGACATTTTTATTCCAAAAAACCTACGTGCTGCGCATATGATCTAATTCCGTCAAAGAAGACGGAAAAAAGTGACGGAGTGGCCGAATTGAAAAATTATGAAACTTTGTAGTAGTATATTGTCAATTTTTAAATTTTGATGGTTGAATTGAAAAAGTGGCTATATTTTGGAGGGTAGACTGTATTTAACCTAAAAATAAATGTCAATTTAATAAATTAGAATAGATGAACCAAATTTAAAAAAATGACCAGAAAACTAGCAGGTTACCTCTAGCTGTTTTCCGACAGTGACAAGAATTATGTCTGAGCCTTGTTCAAAAGACAAAGGGCCTCGCTTCGATTGAACATAAAAGTGAGAATGCTGGGTGGGAAGGTGGAGGGTTAGAGCATGATCACCATGTTCGTTTTTCTCCTTTGGCAACACTGAAATTTGTTCCATGAGGAGATCAGTATTGTGATCGTATCTGTGTAAAGCAAGAACACTCTCCTTCTCTTTGATTCCATCCCAAAATTTCTTATCGGCATCTTCTATGAAAATTCGAATCAGCTGTTTCGCTACTGCATCAAGTTTACCCGCCACGTTCTCCATAATTTGCCTGAAGATAAGGAAGATAAATAATTTTATTTTTTATTTATTTATTTATTTATTTTTCTGAATCACAACGAAAAACGGGAAAGAGGGTAAGAAGATAAATAATTACTACTGATGGGATTAATTATTTAAAAATGAGTGTTACTATTAAAGGTGCAGCTTGTACTATTATCCCCCAATGGCTTCTCTAATTTTAGTAATTAGTCACTTTATTTGGTTTAGATAATTGGATGGAGATGTTTTTTAGGGGTTTGGTTTGTCATTTTAAATAGACTTCTAAGATATACAAATCATTGTGAATGCTCTAATTGACGTAACAGTCTATATAATATTTATTATGTTAGCTACTAACTAAACAATTAAATTTATTTGTTAAATTTTATTGCTTAATTTTTTTTATTCATGTTATGCCATGTAGCACTCATATAAATAATCATTGAGTTTGTAAAAGGTTGTAGTTCACCAAATATTTTCTTAAATTAGAATATTTAATAGTAAAATGTTATAATTCTAACGGTTCTTGTTAATTAAATTGATCAAATATTATCACAATTAGAATTTGAGATTTCTGGTGGATTTTAAATTTTTCTTTAAAGCAGTATATTTCACTAAATTGTATGCCGAAATGAAAAGGTCTTGAATCATTTGATTAAACATAATGGTTTAATATTTTAAAAACTCTTGGCACTCTAAGATCTAAATAATCCTAATCCGACATTAAAAAAAAAAAAATAATCCTAATCCGATTATCTAACTATAATGGTAGCATGAAGGATCCTAATAGGTGGTCCATAATATTTATGCGAGTTTGGGCCGATAAACTTCAACAAGTTTGGGCCCAACTTAACAAATTATGGTAACCGATATATATATTACATATTTACATGTAATTCAAAAGTTGCGAGTCTACCTGAAGTTACGATATCTTTCGGTTTCAGACCCGATAAACTTTGGCGCCGATTCCAATTCCGGAGAACGAGCCCAAACAATCTTCTCCCGATTCCCGTTACGCTCAACCAAATTCAGAGCTTCCGAATTTCGGAAGACAGGCTCGGCTTCTTCCACCAAAGACCGTAACTCCTCGCCAGAAATCCCGTGGCCGCTGATCCGAAACGCGCCGTACTGCCTGGCCGACTGGAGGATCCGATCGACCGAGTCGCGGCCTTGGGACGCGAGCGATCGGAGATCTACGTCGGGCGGAATCGGATGGCGTGTGGGTGCCTGCAATGCGAGGTTTGGAGGTCGCACCGAGTGCTCGAGGTAGTCGGTGAAGGTCTGGTTGGCGGCAGAGCGTGATCCGGTGGCGGTGGGGATCGGAGACGGAGGTGGGGGTAACGTGTTCCTAGTGCGCATGGTAGCCATTTCGGCGCACGTTTATAAATGCTGGAAACTGGAAACTGGAACTGGAAACTGGAAAGGAAAAGAATAAGGAAGAGAAGGATCGAGAAGGAGGTGGTGAGGTTATAAAAGCAACTTTTTTTTTGGTTCGCTTTCGAAATGAAAATGCAGGGCCAGGAGTGGACCGTGGTGGTGGTGATCCACGTTAGGTGTAGGACGCACGTCTACGTTGTTAGTGTATGAATTCAGACATGTATTTGATGATGAAATCTTGTTATGTAAGGTTTAAAGGGCTTTTGGTAATGTAATTTCACCTACTAAAAGTGTCATTATAAACTAAATAGTGAAAAATGTATTTTTGGAATTGTGTATTTAAAAAATTAAAATTTGAAGATACAAAAAATTATACTTTTTCAAATTACAAACAAGGGATAATTTTAAAAAAATGCATGATTTTTAAAGTCAAATTATGATTTAATAAAACGTTTAACTGTGTCTTAAAACTGCTATTTTGAAATAGTATGTTTTGAAATTATAAACTCTAATGACCCTTAATCTATGAATAAATAATTCTTTGTTCAATTTTATTGTCATTCCCTCCTCCAACTGTTATAAATTTAATGTTGAATTTACAAGAATTTGACAAAGAAAGAACCATATAGTTGAACATTTATCATGCATGTCTCTAATCTACTAGCTAGGCTTGCCAGGTGGGCTGGGGGTTGGTAATGGGAAATTTCTCTAATAATATATATGAATTTGAGAATTCCATGCATTTTTAATTTTTATATGCATTTATTTTTTTCATAGAGTGCGTAATTCTCATGTCACAATTTTTCTCGGGTCCAAAATAAGAAGCACACTGTTGACGTTCACAATTTGTACAAACAAAACAAGCATTCATGCTTTAAAACACACCAAAAGGAAAGCGAGAGTCTCCATCGACTTACAAATTAACGGGAGACTCAAAACTTGTCTGGTTCCTGAAACCCAATGTTCTCAATAGCTCCGACGGTCTTGAACAACCGCCTCTTGTTTATCTCCTCCACCAGAGATCGGTGCAACAATTGGCTACGCACGTCCACAAGTGAGCGCATCCTGGTTAGCTTCGGAGCGAGATTTGAGCCATAGTTTCTTCTGTCCGCAGGGCAGAACCTTGTAGTATTTCGGGCCTTTGCAATAATACTCAAATCATGATCATCTTCATTGCCCGAGCAGTAACTTAGATTTGAATACTTGAAGGAGTTCAAAGAGCTCTGAGAGCTTGCATCGTCGTTGACAAACAAATTATCTTCTGCGTTACAATGCCAAGTCATCAAATCTGAGCAATTATGGGTCTTATAGGAAGAGCTGAAAGTTGGGAGACAAGATACAGAGGAAGAACAGGATGAAGAGGATGAGTAGAAAGGATGGTGGGTGCCATCGTCATCTTCTTCTTCTTCATAGCTAAAGCTGTGCTGATTATGGTAGTGGGATGCGCCCCAATCCTTCCAAGTTGGAACCAGAGAAGATATCTCTTCCTCTATCATCCCAGCTATTTCCAGTGGTTCCCAGTCGCTAATTTCCAATTCTTTAACCATCTCAATTGCTACGTCAATTGAAGTGTCGTGTACAATATCAAAGGGAAAGTATATGTTCCTTGCATGACCTGCAACATTTAGAAAATGCTACCACTCTGAAAAATGAAAACGGTAACAAACTTAAACCTCTGTTTGCCTAAAGAGATTTTCTTAGTACTAGTAAAAAATCTGAAACGGGATATTAACACAAGTGATGGGACCCTATACAAACAATTGCGAGAGAGCTTCAATCAAACGGACCGGATCCTCTCCTTTTGAAATCAATCGGAGAGGAGCAAAATTGTTCAAACATTTTTTTTTTTTGAACAATTTTACCCTTATAATTCAAAGGACCAGTTTCTCTCCGGTTGAAATCAACCAAAGAGGATCTAAATTCTAATGAAACCTACGTATCAAAACAAGTCTTTAATTGCCTCAATATCTATTCGGACAAGTAAGTCCTATTAAAATCCCCTCTCAAGTCGGATCAAGTAGATTAAAGTTTGAACAAGCAATTGTAGCCGATCCCGATCCGCATTAAAAAACCCCGTTGCATGTATAAGAGAAAGGCTAGCTTTGACATACCGTTCTTGTCAGAAATTTGTGCTTTGATGAAAATTGTATCCTCTTCAGGGTCCAAGGTTCCCGTGATTGTCATATCTGTACTCCTTGTTGGATCAGACTTGGAAGGTGGCGGCTCCACCACTGTTCTATTGGACATTGGCTTCGGACATGGGATGGGCAGCAATCCACCTTCATCGGACGCTAGAAATGGATCCAACAAAAGCTCCCGGGCTGGCAACCTCTTTGAAACAGTCTCTAAGCATTTTCCCACAAATCGCCGAGCTTCCTTGTCTTGAATTCGATAGAACGCATTGGGCAACTTTCCCTATTAAATCAGAAGAATTTAATAAAAAAAAAAAATTCAGGTTTTTTCTTTCTCAATTCTCATGCAGGAAATTACGTACGGCAGTGAAGTCGTAAGCTTACCGAAGTAACTTTCTTGTATATTTGGGCCGGGTTGGAGCACTCGCTATAGGGATACTCAGAAGTAAGCATCTCTAACACACACATGCCAAAGGAGTATATGTCTACAAGTTCATCGTATTCCTCTTCGTACAATTCTGGTGCCATAAATTCCGGTGTACCTGATGTTAAAATGGCAAACACAAATTAGACTAATAATTAGGGAGATCAAAACCACTAAACCAAATTAATTGTTGGTCTCAATCTCCCAACATGCCCAGTGCCCACAATATAATGTTGGGAGATCTAATTAAACCACTGAACCAAAATTATTCATCAAATAAAAAAAAAAAAAAAAAACCACTGAAGAACCAAACATAAATTAGACAATTGCAAGAGATTCCAATGATATAGAGAGGGGGAGAGAGAATTGCCTATGACACTGTGGGCATGTTGGGACCCACGAAGGATGGTAGCTAGGCCCAGATCACCGATTTTGACTTGTCCAAGATGGCCATTGATGAAGATATTGTCGCATTTGAGGTCTCTGTGTATGACAGGAGGATCGTGAGCGTGCATATAAACAAGACCACGTAGGATTTGGCGGGCCCAGTTCTTGACTGCTCGAATATCTACTCGTTGATATTTCTGCCTGTACCTGTATCACATCCCATTGTAATAACGTGTGATAAATTAGAAGTCAATTATTTTTAGCTATTAAAATGAGACAATAGACACCTGGCTCAGAAAAAGAAAGAAAGAAAAAGATAAGAATAATTAAATTCACTTTTTTTTTTTTAATGAGCTTTAAGTTTTGAAATAAGTTGTGGTTTTATATATAGAGATATATCAGGTATTTTCTCAGAAAAAAAAAAAGATATATCATAGGTATTTAATAATCGATACAATGGGGCCAATTGTGAAATGTTTGATTATAGAATTTTGTAAAATACGAAACTGATTCTTAATCTTGCAATTCTATTTTTTTGTTTACGTATTTTTTTTATAAAAAAAATTTAAAAAATACACATATCTCTCAAACTATCACTCCATTATCAATATTTCTCCTCCAAACTATTAATTATTTTAATGTCCCCCGTAAACTATTATAACAACGTCAATGTCTCTTGATCGAATGACAAAAATGTCATTTATAAAATTTAAAAAAAAATCTTAAAAATATAACCAAAAAAAAAAAGCTATTTAAAAAAAAATTAATTAGAAAAAACAAGGAGTTTATTTATTTATTTTTAAATTTAGTTTTTTTTTTTTTTTCTATGAGTTTATAAAGATGTTTTTATCTTGTTAAAAAAATTTTAAGATTATTTTTATCTTTTTACTGACCTGTAGGAGACATTAACATTATTTAGTAGTTTAGAGGAACATTAACACAATTTGTAGTTTAGAAAAGACATTAACATAACTTGTAGTTTAAAAGAGAAATTAACAATAGAGTGCTATGTGTAATTTTCCCTAAAAAATTTAAGCACGAGGATGATGAATAGTTTAGACAAAATTGTATACAAATCAAAACTTGTTTTAGAATTAGTTCATCTGTTTTTGAGCCAGCTCTATGGTTTATCAAATATCCATTTAAATTCAAAATCTAGCTTAAAAAGAAAAAAAATGTTAAATCATATGTTGTCCTAAAAGCTTAATTAAACTAATAAAAAATTAAACTCAAAATTTTTGTTATGATACTATGCTTTATTTTTTGTTTTTTTAACTATGCATGTTAAATCACCAATTAAACCGGTAGAAAACGGTGAATATATAAGGGAAGGTGATTACTCTCGAAGTGTTCCGGAGGTAAACATTTCGCTGATGAAGTTAAAAGTCCTTCGATTAACATCAACCCAAGATGCATAGAATCGCATAATGGAATCGTGATCGAGATTCTTGAGAAGTTGAACCTCCGAGTAAAGCCGCTGCAAATCCTCCGGTGAATGAAAGACTTCCTTGAGCTCAATTTGGTTCCACGCCACCTCTATTCCAACAACCTCGTCAAATGCCTTATACACCGTCTTCACTGCTCCTTTACCAAGAATTTCCCTGAACTGCAACCCAAATATTAACACTCTTTAGCCCCTCACTTCTAATTTGCATAATCATGTGCGCACTGATTTGTACAATTAATTAGTCAAAAAAGAACTTCCAAAATGACCAAATAACTCATATGGTAAGGGTACATTGGAAATTGTAATCTATCATATTCAGATTTTAATAGGGGAAAGCATATGAGTTGGGACTGACAATAAGTTGGGACTGACAATAATTTTTTCCGATCCAGGTTGGAGAATATTTTATCCAACCCACACTAATACATGACAAGTGTCATCTATCAACATTGAATTCCTCAAAACTCAATAGTCATTAACTCTCATTCTACTACCTAAGAACCCAAACATTTTAAAAAGCCTTTTTTCAAATGTTGGGTTCCTCAACATTGAGGAACCCAATATTGATAGATGACACTTGTCATGTATCAATGTGGGTTGAAAGAAATTTCTGTCCTATGAGTTGTAACCCATTGTTTTTTTTTTTTTTTACATAGTGAAATTAGTTGTTCGTTCCTATAGGTGTTGGATTTATTTCTTTGAGTCTATAATGGGTTGGGCCAATTTTATTAACATTTGAAAAAGTCCGTACTCTTACCCAATATATGAATGAAGTTGGCCCATTAAACTTTATGACGACAATCCATAAATTTTACGGTAGAAGTACTAGCTAGTCTTTGTTCACATTTAGGTCATCTAACTGGAAAAACATATAAAAAACTATATATCTTCAAACAACAATGGAGGTATTTGTTATCTTCTCGAAGAAGAAGCTATATCTAATAATAAGCATATTATCGAACCACATAAATTCTCTACATATTATTTTCTTTTCTTTTCACTAAATAGCATAGTCTCAACGTACGTACAATCAGAATAGTCTAATAGACCTTTTTCTATATTTTTTTTTCTTTGATTGGAAAAGAAGCCAATTATATCACTCGCCATGAATAATGGTGTGGACTCTTCAGCCCATCGGTGGCGTGTGTTGCGGGTATCATGTCATCCAGATGAGCCATGTAATAACAAGTGAAGCGAAATTAGATAAAAAAAAAAAAAAAAAAAAAGTGAAGCGTAAGCCCACCAATTCGAAGTAAACTCACCAGAAAATTAGTTAGGAATAAATTTTTTTCATCGAACTGGGTCAAAATAATTTAATCTAATTCGATCAATTAAACTGACAAAAATTAAACCAATAAAAAAATATAAATTCAATTCTTAATATATTAACAAAAAAAAAATAGCAAATCTATGTGTTCTAGTGCAGGCACTGCACAAGTTATGTATCACATATCTACGTTAATCTTTCTCGAATAAGGTAAATTCCCCTGCATGCATATGTTTTCTAGATTTGTTCTATCAGGCAATTTTTTTAGAATAATAATAATTCTATGTACATACAAAAAAGAAATTGATGCAGAAATAATGATATTACTTACCCGGCCATAGCGACCAGATGGATCAGTTTCAACGTATCCAAGCTGAGCCGTGGCTTCATCAACGCATCCTCCTAGCCGTGCGTTGTGCATAGCTGATAAGAAATTAATCAACGGCCGGAAGCTTGTTGTTTTGTTTCTTCTACAAGACTTGGCTTTAAATTATATAATATTAATAATATTTCTAAACAATAAAGATGAAAGAAGCAAGTGCGTGCGTGCTAGAAGATCCGGGGCTTTCCCTCATGATTTTCGTAGGAGAAGACGCCAAACAATAACCAGAAAAGCCTTGAGTAATCAACACTTAGCAGAATCCAAGCCATCTCCACAACCCCAAGTGAGAGCTCGTAGTAATTTGGAACCATTTGTCTGATGATGGAGAAAGACACAGACAAAGAGCGTGAAGGAGACAATATATATCCTATATTTCTTCTTTTTTCTTTTTTCTCTTTTTCTTTTTTCCGACAGGAAGAAAACTAGGAAACTGTTGAGAGTTGAGTGGGTGTGGTGGGGGAATTAAGAGACTATTTTCTCGTCAGCCAAGGGAAGAAAAAGAGTACCCTTGTGGGGGCTAAGGTTGTTGTCGAGCTAGACTAGTACTACTAAATAAACTGATGGAGAAGATGTTTGTGGAGGAAAATTATTTGTAAAAAGCTAGCTTTTCAGAAAATGAAATGATCGTATATGTGACTTTGGCTTCTGAATTTGAAGAATCTGTGGACACGCCTTGATAGTCCCATTTGTGGATGTGAGAGGCAGGGCAATTAATCCCGAAATTAGATTTCAGAGGTAGAAAGAGACAGAATCTGAAGGGAAAGGATTGGATATTGAGAGAGAGATAGAGATAGAAGTTTGGGAGAGGTTTGGTTGCAAAGACAAAAGAGAGTTAGGAAGAAGAGGTGGTGTGGATGGTTAATATCATAAGGGGGCCATATATGGGGTCCAGAGATAACGGAGCTGACGGAGTCCAAACTCCAAACAACATCACTAGACACTACCGGCCAGATAAAGATTCTGAACGATTTTACTGTTTAAATTTGTAATAATTTTAAAAGCAAATGCGATAGTGTTCTTATAAAGCCTATCTCTTCGAGTTGATTTTGAACAGCCCAGCCCACCTAATTACTTGTTGAGGTAGATGATAATTATGTAGAGCCTGATTTGTCTCTAACTTGACTTATACCCAACTTGATTCGATATTAGAAGCGTTATGTAGGGTTTAAATATATTTTTTCTAAGGTTTAATCCATTAAATGAAGGTTTGGGCTGATAGGCCCAATCTAATTAAAGGTCATATTTATAGTTGTTTATGATTTTTAGAGTTAATGGTGTGATTGACGTATTTATATATTTTTCTAAAAAATAGTAAAACTTCGCTGCAATTTGGTGGAAGTAACCCTTAGTGGTGAACCACATAAATTTTTATATTTATAATTATTTGATTTTTACTCTCTCCTTATTTTCCGGTCTCACTGATTTTAAAAAATTGAATAAATTTCCTAACAAACAGATTAGTTTTATAGGAGTTCTCACCCAAATTACTAGTTATCGATCCTGATAACAAAATGCTAAAATGCGAATTTGAAGTGAATAGGAGTTAACGGCGTTGGTTATTATATTTAATAAGATAGTCACTCCATCTCCGTATGGGGAAGGGAGAGACTGAGCTTGTGGTAGTTGATCAGCTCTGCTGGCTGAGCTCAGAAGCCAGACCTTCAATTCGAACCATACTTAATTGGCCCATTATTTAATGCATTTACCTGTTTATGATTGGATGCATGTATCTTCAAATTAAGATGTTTATGATTAAGTTCAGAATCTTCGTCAATTTGTTATTAGATTGTTAATAAATATAAGAGAGTTTTTATGAAGCTCATTTGTTCGAATAAAAAAACATATTATTCGATATTTATTTAGGCAGGTGAATCTCATAAAAACTCATATTTATTGTTTAAATTGTTAGCCATTCGAGCAACAAAATTGTTAAAAATCTCTATCCTTATAACTAACGTAGTTCTAATCACATACTGACACGTATAAACAAATTATAAGATTGACTTTGAATCGGTTGTAATTTGTAAGTATAACATTTTTCAATTAAGATTCAACGCTTGATATGCAAATGCAAAAGTAATTCACATAAATTATATGCTGCCATCTTATAAGAATATTAGCGAGACCTATTCATTATATATATATATATATATATAATATATATATATATATAATATATATATATATATAATAAATAAATATATATATATATCTATAATTCATCATTTTGTCCATTTAACATGACAGATTTTCTTTTCATGTTGGCATACCATCTCATTTCAAAATTCATCACTCACTTTACGTTTATTTCTTTTAAGTAAAACTTTGTGTTTTATGTGTACAGAACATAAGGTTAGACTGTCACATCAGTAATTTAAAACAAGTAAAATTTGCGCACTGACACACGGCATAAACCAAAGTCATTTTCAAATGTAAAACTTAATCAATCAACCCACACACATACATTTTAACCAATCGAATAGATGCTATATTTACGAAAACTTATAAGAGCAAAGAATTGATGAAAAAATGATAAAGACAGTTGTGGCTGATTTTAACACAAACAAAATTGGCCAAGTTGGAACCCAACCTCATTGAGTCATTGGTATAAACATAGCAATAGTGCTGCCTTTCTCGTTTAAGGTCAGATATAACACAATTAGAAAAACAAAAAAAAAAATTGGTCAGATATAACACAGTGGGTTTCCGCGAAGTTTCCGGGCTGTTTCCAAGAAGTTTCTTGGCTATTTTCTCGAGTTTTTTTTTTTTTAGAGAGAGTTGTCTCGCATTCTTAAGTATTTTTCATTAATCTATTTCCGTTTCGGGTATAGGTACCGTTTTGTTTAACCACTACCATTCATTCATATTTTTCTCTGATAATACTATACAAAGCTTTTAGTTGCCAAAAATAAAGCTTCACGAAAGTGTCCCACCACTGATTATTCTTATCCTTTCTCTATACGTGACGCCCCTATTTAATATTCAACGATAAAAAAATGCAATATCATTGGTCTAAACAAACGGGTTCTGTGTTGATTTCATTGACTTGTTAAGAATTGAAATTTTTTATTTTATTTTTTTATTTTTAACACATTTAGTGGGCAATAATTGAGAGAGTAATGCTGCCAATGGAGACACCTGTAAGTAGAGACAAACAAGTTCGCCATGGCCCATGATGGATGGTTTGTGTACTTATCATCGCATTTGAAATATTCAGTATCTCTTTTTTATCTTTAATTTTCGTGGTACCATTATCCTCTTACATAATTTGAAAATGATAAAGTTTTTCTTTAAATTAGAATTTCAATTCATCTAACCCAATTTATTAAGGATATAAATTTCTTCCAATTTGGGTAGGAGGAAATTTGCTTCAACCCCCTCAAAAAAATGATAAAAATTATGAAAAAAAAAATTGAAAAAAATATAATTTCAACTCACTTTATGAAATACAATGAAAAAACAAAGCAAAAAAAAAATTAAATATCATATATACAGCGAATTTCAACTCACTTAAAACAAAGCAAAAAAAATTGCTTTTTTGCTTTGTTTTTTGTTTTCGTAACATTGCTGTATATATGATTTTTTAAAAAAAAAAAAATTTGCTTTGTTTTTTCTTGTATTTCATAATTGGGTTGAAATATATTTTTGGGAAAAATGTAAAATTAGTCCTTGTGGTTGGCCTAAATTACAGATCATTCCCTGTGGTATAAGAAAAACTCAGAGGTCCCTGTGATTAGCCAAAATAACAAATCACTCTCTTAAACAAATTTTCGTCAATTATTTTAACAGAAACCGTTAGTCTGCCACGTCAAACCAATAGAGTGGTGCGCTATTGTTAAAATAACTGACGTAGCAAACTAACGGTTTCTGTTAAAATGACTGATAGAAATTTACTTCAGAGAGTGATTTATTATTTTGGCCAACTACAGGGATCTCTGAGTTTTTCTTATACCACATGGAGTGATCTGTAATTTAGGCCAACCACAGGAACTAATTTTGCATTTTTCCCTATATTTTTTTCAAATTTTTTTTTTTCATAATTTTTGTCATTTTTTTAAAGGGGTTGGAGCAAATTTCCTCCGACCCGAGTTGGAAGAAATTTGTGTCCATTTATTAAAGGAAAAAATATAAAATTAGTCATTGTGGTTGGCTTAAATTACAAATTACTCTCTGTAGTATAAAAAAAAATTCAGAGGTCCCTATGGTTAGTTAAAATAACAAATTACTCCCTGAAGAAAATTTCTGTTAGTCATTTTAACAGAAACCGTTAGTTATTTTGGACAACCAACGATTATTTGATTGTATATGAAAATTTTTTATGTGTCAAACTAACGGTTTCTGTTAAAATGACTAATGAAAATTTAGTTCATGGAGTGATTTGTTATTTTGGCCAATCACAGGGACCTCTGAGTTTTTTCTTATACCACAGAGAGTAATCTATAATTTAGGTCAACCACAAAGATCAATTTTATATTTTTTTCTTTATTAAAGTCACGTATATTTAAAAATACATATAATAATCACATACTCTAAAAGTATATGTCAATTTATAGATTAGATTTGAAGAGTTTTCTCTAATTCAATTTTTAAAGAATAACTTTGCCTGTTGAAAAATCAAACCAAGACAAATAAAGAGCTTGTTCAGTCGTTGAGAATTTCAAACTTTGAAAGTCAATGACTCTTTAAACATTTAAATTTAAAAAAGTGAAATTGTCATGAATTGGTATTGTTTTTATTTCAGTTTGAGTTTATACCAATTGTTTTAAATAATCTCACACAAAACTCATTTAATAGCAGCAAAGTCAATACCTTTAAACATTATTGATAAACATAATCTTTAGTTAAATATAAAACATCTTTTTTGAAGTAATTCTAGATGGTTTCTTTTAGTGAAAGGTCGACTTTAAGTATCACATTAATAATTCTTGCAAAGATTAGACACACGACTATCAAATTTTCCTACTTTAAAGGTGGGGGTTTTAAGATTTTCATGGAATCTAATATGTTCAGAAAATTTGTGGTTTAAACTTCTTTTAAAACAAAGAATCAAACCTTTTTGAAACAGCAATTGAAGGATGATCCCTTCGAAATGATTAATCGGAGGTTCGATACCCTGGAAGCGATCAATTTATTCCTTTTTTCTTTTCTTTTTTTCTTTTTTTTTTTTCAAATGATAGAAACCCTTGGTTCCTGTCATTAAACACAATACCAAGGCAGCTGTAAATTTTAATGAAAACCAGCAAGTTTACGAGTACGAGATTGTACATTAATGGCAGGCAGCTCAAGTAACACTTTTTCTTCACTGGCGCAACTTTTGAGCGGGCCCGGCCCTAGTGAAGAAGGTCTCCGTCACATGTTCCAGCCTGTAACCACAATTCTTTCTTCCTGCCACCATATCACCCCAACAGTTCACTCCATTAACAAGATGGAAAAAAGAGGCACAAGCTTTCTCCCACAGGAAGCTGACCATCATAGTATCCAATACCGAATCATTCTATTTTCACTGTGTCTGCAATTTACAATAACAGAGTCGAACACAGAGGTGCAACAATGAGGGCACAAGCAGAAACATCTTAATCGCACTCGAAAAAGGCAGACACTATAATGAAGAGAGAATGGAGGCACGAAGAACCTTTCGAATAGGGATAATAGCCAAAAAGTTACATCATTACAGCTGCAGAAAATAATTTCTATGAGTTACATCAGACATCAGCAACAACAATATTTTTGTTTTTGTACTTTTTTACCTACAAGGGGTGAAGAAAAACAAATCCTGAGGTAAAACCACATCTCAAACATCCTATATATAAACATCTCTGTAAAACACAGCTATAAAGATTGGAAGTTACAAAAAAACACAAGGAAAAAAAAAAAGCAGAATGTACAAAAATGCCTCTGAACCACAAACAGGAAAAAAATGGACTCCATTTCTCGAGCTTCCTTGTAGGTTGAAGCTCGGGCTTAGGCCTGCTTTGTTAGTATTTAACAGTTCTACTCATTCATACTTTAATCATACAGATAAATTATCATCCCTTCCCACTGCAGTCAGCCAGATAAAGGTGGGAAATCATCTTCATCTTTCAAACGGTATGATTGTTCCCCAATCCTACATGTCCAAACAAAGAAACTTAAAAAAGAGTCCCATATATGTCAACAAGTGCCGGATAAAAATTGACATGAATGGCGATATTCCCATACCTATCTTGATTCATACCCACTACAGGCTTTGGGCTTTGCATCCCTGGTGGTGGAAGGCTTCCGCTTGAGTTTTGAGCAAGTGTGGAGACAGAGTTTTGTTGCCAGCTCCTTTCTGGCAAAGATCCCTCCACTGGCAGATGCCCAACTGACAATTCAACAACTCTCTCAGACGGATGAGTTGAACCATTGGCATTAGAGTATACCTTCCTTCCAGGGGAACCAGAGGCGTGATCTGAAGACGCCGACTTTCCGCTACCATAAACAGGGAATTGTGCTTGTGCCAGCTCGCGGCTGCTTCTCTCAGACCAATTTGACTCAGGGGTTGACATGGCATGGCCATTGTTCCGAGGACTTCTCTCAGACCAATTTGACTCGGGAGTTGACATGGCATGGCCATTATTCCGAGGACTTCTCTCAGACCAATTTGACTCAAGGGTTGACATAACGCGGCCATTGTTACGAGGAGACCTTACTGGTGCTTGATTTCTTCCCCTTGCAGTCAAGGGCCTGTCCCGGTAATGGTTCTGCAAAAATTTATGCATAAAAGCACTTTAAGATAACGAGACCGGCCACCTGAACAACTAAAGGAAAAACGAAGCTGCATACAGACACCAAGATTGACCAAGACATGACCCCACAAACATTTCAAGGTTTCCACACCAAGATTGAATATTATATATTTCACATAATATTCAAATACCAAAAATAAAAAATCCAGAGGCTCAGAGTGAGTATACCATGTTGGGAAAATATGTCCCTGTTCCTCGTGGCTTTGGCATCTCTTCCATACCAAACACAGCACCACCAGGTAATATTGGTGGGTTCAAGGAGTAGAAGGTTGGCCTTGGGACAACACCATTGGTGTTCCCCTGAGAAAATACTTTCCCATTCAGATGCAAAGACCCCCATGTTCCATCCCACGGCTTCTTGCCATGGAACTGTGGTAAAAATGTTGGAGACATGGGAGTAATAGGTGAACTCAAGGCACGCTCAAACCACCTCCTACCATAATGCAAACTGTTAACTTGACTCTCATAGTCCCCACTGAGATCTGACAAAGATTTCAATGCTTCAGGATTTCCAGATGTGCCATTTAACATCCAATAACCAGGATAATTAGGATTAAGATCTTCCGAGGACAAAGCAACTGAACTCAAACGTGAAGGGTAGTGCTTCAATCCAACAGGCGACAAACAGTCATTATCACTAACCAACTGGTTCTCATCCTGGTCACCATCCCCTATAAAGGCCTCATCCTCAGTCTCCTCAGGAGGTGCTTGCAGAAGCCCAGAGAAATCTTTCTTCTCAGTATAACCAGAGTTTTCTGGCTGTTTTTTATCCGAATTTCCATCCCCATTTCTGCTAATTGTGTGAGAGAAATAGAGATGAGGTGCATGATGCACTTTACCCATAGGGGATATTCTACCCTCACAACTCGAACGGGGAGAATTAGATGCATCATTTGAGATAGTAAGACCTTGAATTCTGGAGGTGGCAAGGTCTTGCGCATCCCCAGAAAGACGGTATTCTGAAACAGTAATCTTACTTGCAGAATCGTCAGCTTCCACCCACATGGTTGAGGCTGATGCATTCACAGAGCTTCTTTTTGGTTCATCCACAGCTCTGCCAAAGCTCATACTGGTCCCTGATGTCTTAGAATTAGTGAATCCACCATGCGTCGGTCCCTCATAACCCAACCTACATTCCTCAGTCTTGCCATTTAAATAGGCATATTCTGATTCATAAATTGTCCGATCTTCTTGTGACTCTGTACCAGAAAATGACGAAACGCTGCCAAATACATCATGTCCAGACATCGGGACAGGATCTTGAACATCAGGCCTCTGCCCGCTTCCATGCCTATCCAATGTGTTTGAGAAAAACTGACGAATTTCATCATCAATGTTTTCTTCTGGCTGGGAGAGGATACGCCCAAGCTTTCGAGCACCATATGTGAAAGCACTCCTTATTCGGTAAAAGTTTCCTACAGAAGTTAATCCAGGTTACTATAAATGCACAACAGTAACTGCAAACTCTTTTAGTGCAGCATTATTTGGAGCCTTATAAATGTCAACTGTTTCATGAAACTTCCTGCAATTTGGAGATTCAATAATTTTGAACACACATATCATTACAACACTACACAACCCCCCCCCCCCCCAACCAAAAAAAAAAACCCATCAACATCCTCACACATACACATACACAAACTTCATATTTATAGCAATATTTTAGAGATTGTTAATCTTTCCTTTATCACATGGTATTCTCACAATATATGTGGTTTGGTATACAAATTTTCCCAAGAAAAAGTCATTTGAATTTCTTTGGACAGCTTAAAAAATCGAAATTCCAGAAGGATTTTAACTAGTTTTCGACATCAGTACAACAATGAAACACCTCAAATATTTCAGCCACATGGAATGAGGGAAAGAAGAAGAGGCCATAGGCCTCCCACCATGCTAAAGGAAAGGGACTTCTACCTTTGCTCACACTGCGACCAAGGTTGTTATTTTCTTTCAGAGGATCAACTATATTAAGATGCTTTGTGGGAAATGTCCTTGAATTTGTCTCATACCCCCTTGAGGGAACTGAAAATTTTTCCAAACATTCCTTAAGATATTCGTTACTGAGCAATAGATCACCACCATCATTTTCAGGTGTCTCAGCTGCAAAAAAAGACTAAACAATGACTAAAAGAGATCTAAACCAATAGAGTATGCCACACATGCTAAAAGATGTTGCTCACCCACGAGTTCTGGCAGTGAGGATATTCGGACTGGACCATTCAAGCTGATGCAGTAGTTGTCCCAGTCAAATTTGCTAAAGTAGTCCAAAAATTTATATAGAACCTAAAAAGAAAATCTGGTTAAGTTAATGTGATACATTTGAGTAGCATACAAATGGTAAGTCCTGCAAGCACTCACCGCTAGAGGACCATTTAAGGATGTATGGAAAAGATGGAAGATATATAGAACCAAAGTCTCCAAAGCATATGAAGAAATCAAGCTGTGATGAGCGCCCAGAATACGGCTCTCATAGTAGCACCAAGCCTTAATCAGTATAATACTACGTTTAAATAGATGATCTTTGCCAATCAGATGATCAGTCTGTACACTCAGCAGAAATAGGGACGTTAAAATCCAAAAGCAGAACCTGATCCCACAAACTCAAGATGACCAAAGGAAAACATAGAAGAGGTCCACATCTGGTTAGTGTAGATAGTTTTTATAACATAATTTGTAATCTATCCTGCAGATGTTAGTAAGTCAGATCCAAATGAGCCTGGAAACTGTGAACCATTAGAAAAAAGATATGAGGGTACTGTCCCCAGATCTATCAGTAAAAATATAACTAAAGAACAGGAAGAACAAAGAAGAACATTGATAAATAGAGCAGTAGAATATATAAAATGCCCAAACTCCACTCTGCATTAAAAAAAGAAGAATAAGAACAATATTAATATTCTATATATTTCTTCACCTGAAATGAAGTGGCTTCATGATCTTAAAGCTATAAATCCTCAACATGCAAGAAATCAATCTTCATTTACATTAAGGAATTTACAGAGAAGGCTACCTGCTCAAGAAAACATAGTGTACAGAGCCCTCCTAACTGATTGAAGGAAATATCAACCACAATATTCAGTACAAGACATTTTACAAGCTTAACCTGCCAACAGAAAACCCAACACTCAAATTGCCAAACATTAAAACCAGTAGAAGAGTAATCTATGATCAAACTTACTAGAAGAAAAACAGAGTCATTTAAAAATCATACATGAAACGCTGCCTATATTATAAAAAGAGCAAATTATAAATGTACAAGGATATGCAAGCATGCATACTACACAAACCAACCATCAAATCATGGATGGTGGAGTTGGCAGTCAGCTTTCTGAGAGAGAATGTGAGTGAAAATAATAGTATAAGTCAACAAGGACAACTCAAAACCCTGCATGCAATATAGTTGTGCCTTTTAAAAGCGAAAAGGAGCAGTGAAACGGAAATAGGTTTATGAAACACATGAACATGCAAGCAGAAACCCTTCAAATTCGTACTTTCAAGGACTTTACTGGAAAACAGTATCTGCAATAAGAGATTCTTATACATAATAATTCTACAGGCTAAATAACCTAAATTGGTCTGTGACACCTAGATTTATCATTATTTTTCCCTTGAGAGTGAGAGAAGAGGGGAGGGGGGGAACCTTGCAAGAACCACTGTTCTTTTCAAGTACCCAATACCAAATGACAATGATGATGATGATGAAAATGATAACAAATTCTATTCACAAACGTAAAACAGCAAGGTGTCAAGTCACTTTCACAATTTAACCATAACTTTTTGACCACAAAGCCTTCACCATCTAAAATGAAACTACACATAATATTGCACACATTTCGCTGCTTACCACTTGGCGCTATTAAGAATGTTAACTCCTAGATACAAACAAGTGAAAGCCTTTACACTATAAAATGAAACTAAACCTAATATTGCACAGATTTTCGTTGCTTACCACTTGGTACAATTAAGAATGTTAACTCTATATACACAAAAGTGAAAATAGAAATTAAAAATTGAATTATATTTTTGCATGTACCATACTTTAAGCAAAAACTATTTGACTCAATCAGATATCTTAGTGAAAATTTGATTAGCAAAGAAGCTTTAGTAAAGATATGGATTATAGGCTAGAAACCTCTGCCCGAATCAATTGCACATCCTTTACTACAAACTCAGCAGCCATGTTGTTGTTGTTGTTATCTTCTCTTTCAAGGACCGAACAAACATTGTTGGCCAAAGCCTCCTCGACATTGAGACCACCAAAGGCAGTCAAATCAATATCTCCATCAGGCAGATAGGTCTTTAGTGGTACAGACCCAACTGGAAATACCTGCAACAAACGTGAGTTAGAAAGTAATCTACATTTTATCTATCTTAAATAGGTTTCACTCAAATCAAGGTTCATTCCATGGATTTCAGTATTTTTTAATTGGATCTAAAAAAAGAATCTATAAAGAAAAGGGGGCTGCGCCCGCCCGCAGGTGGGGTGGGGGGGCTGTGAGGTGAAAGATAAAAAGACAAATGGAGAGATTCTGAAGCATACAAGTGGCTTAAATAAATACCCAATTATCGACTCATTGAGATCAGAACTGGTTCCCCCCACATCTCGAACAAAAGAAATTAAACACATCCCAACAATTTCATCGAACTCCCAACAAAGGGGAAAATTATTGCATATGACAGTCACACCATGCGACACTCACAACCACCCATTACACAAGAATCACATGACAGGTGATTTGTGGAAGTAGCATACAATATGACCTTAGCATGGAATTTTTACTACAATAAGGGGAATAACCTCTCGTCACTTTGTCCCTATCTTCTTTGAAATATCAATAAACAGGAAACAAACCCCAAACCCCTAACCATGAGACTTAAACATAGCCCTCTGGCTCATCTTCTCTGACATCTTGAACAGCATCAACACTTTGCTTCAACAAAGGGTATAGGTTTCTAATCAAATGGCAAAGATATTCTTTCAATTGAAAAGATACGTCCATGCTGGTCCAGCTAATTTCTGTTCGACAGTTTTTACATCTTTAGCAATATATAAATAGAAAAGCCGAACACTCTAGGCGTCGATTCGGTTCGCGAGCTCTTAATCATTTCATACACACTCCAAGTCCTCAACCCCCACAATTCCATGACCACTCGTAGAAAATTCGTTAATCTTCCTATCTAAAACCGCTCACTACTCAAAACTCATTCCTAATTGGTTTTTTTTTTTCTGGCTAACTGAACCGACCACGCATTGCCGGAATCCAAAAAATCAATTACAAAAAGTGATTGCAGTTACATTATTAATCAAAGTAATTCTTAGTAGTCTAATTCAAGTATCAAATTTGAACAATTACCATTACCTGTTATAAATTATTCACTTAAATAGTTCAACTCCAAATTATCCCCAAAATTTCACACCAAAAGAAGAAGTTTTATATAAGATCATATGAATATATAAACAACTTTTATACATACAAACATATATGAGCATATATACACATACGTAAATGTGTGTATAGGTTTGCTCACCTCACAACCAAGACGAGTTTTAATGAGCCTCTGAACGTAATCAATAACCTCTTTCCTCCTATTTTCAGATACAACGGTGGGCTGGACCTGGGCTATGATCCCCTGCGTCGCTTCCTCGGCTCGTTGCCATAACTCGGCACCAATTGCCGTTTGATTCGACGACCGTGAAGACGATGACGAAGACGGCCTCTCTTCCAACGCGAGGCCGTTCAGTTCAGGCGACCAATCCCTAAGATCGCCCATGAAATTTCCCCAATTCCCCGAAGTGACACCAAACAAGAGCGAAATTCCCTCAAAGGCACGACCCCCCACCGACGGCTCCAGAACCCGCCGGTGCACGAATCGACGGTGCAACCATCACGTGTTTGATTTCATGGCCGAATCGAACGCGAATCGAGGTTGTTGATCTGGAGTGAGACTTGATCGTCGGGCGATCGGGCGGGTACGAACGGAAGTGACGAAACGACGGGCGATAGAGACAGTGTTTAAAACCAGGTGCTGATGGAGGTGGGGAAAGAAAGACCCAAAGTGGTTGTAGAAGTTGAAGAGTGGGATTTTGTCGATTTCATGTTGTTATGCTTGAGAGAAACGTATGAGCAGAAATACGCAAATCTATCCCAATTCCCAGGTGTCCCTTTCTTTGTTTCCTTTCTTTTCTTTTTTTTCGTTCCGTTCCCACCTCTGCAGTCTGGTGTTCTTTGCTACTATTCCTTTCTGAATTTACCCGTAACCCGGCACATGTTATACCTAACTCCGTCATTTTTGTCTATTTCTAGTGTCCTTACACAATGAAATAGCTTTTAAAATTATTATTTCATTTGTAATATATGGATTATAATTTTAAAAAGTCATATTTTTTTAAAAAAGACACAAAATAACATTTAGCATTACTCCATAACCTAACTCCCATAGGGCCATATGATCTCTTACCATTAAGCTATCCGAATTTTATCTCAAATTTTATTAAAATATGAATAATCTATAAAGAGTGAAATTTGGGCTGCCCATACAAAGGAGGTTGCAAGGCATCTCAATACTCAATAATTTTTTGCTCAAATTGTTAGACCTCTTATGAGGTTTATGTGGGCAAGCTACTTAATATCTACTCGGGCAACCCCTAGAAAGGCTATTTCATATATTACTGTTTAAATTGTTAGCAATTCTAACAACAAAATTATTGAGAAGTTCTATTCAGTTACGAGACTCATTGGCCCTAAAAGATAGCATAAGATGTAGAATGCATCTACCCAATGTATATAGCTCCATAACCTCCACCTCTTAGACTACTCAAATTTTAATAAAATTCAAATAGCTTAATTACAATGAATCCCGCCACTTTCAACCACCATCGTTGTACCTCCAAATTGCAAGTGGAGACCCACGCCATGGGTCTCCACAGCTCCATGGCCTAAGACCCTCATCTTGGCCATGAGTGGCAACATACTTTGTTCATTCTCTATTTTCACACCAAAATTGGTGCACAAACAAGGAGAAGGAGACAAAGTAATTGACATTGTTGGTGTGGATGCATAGGCAACGGTGAAGGAGGCAATGGCATGGTTGAAGTCATTGATGCAAGTGTCATGTAAAATGTTTTATCAATTTAGTGACTGATATGATAAATGTCACATAAATTGTCATGTTAATTTCAAAGGAGTTTGTAATAAAATCTACAATACCTTTAACAAAACTCTAAAAAATTGTTTGCAGCTTTGAAGCTTATTTCTAGACTCTGATATTGTTAATACATCTATCTATTTAATTTGATCAATTGGAAGTCTCTTCTATTTAATATGGTGGGCCTATGACCATATCCCCACCATATGTCACATATGATCCCCACTTTAAGGTATCTAGCAAATAATGCTTTTTTGGTATTTTAAAGTAAAAGGTTGATAATGCCAACTAGGTAATGATCAGACTGAGAATTCCTTATTTCATTCAACCCAAATCACAGAAGGAAGAGAGTAGATGGAAATGAGCCCCCACCTATTACAGATGTAATAGAAGTAGGATAGACAAGATTATGAGAAGTTCTATAGACAGAATGCTAGTAAATTAAAAAGATTTATAGACAAAAGGACAATTTTTTTTTATTAAATGGGTTGGAGCAATTAAATGCGTGTGATCATAATCACATATTATAAAGAGAAATGTCAATTTAATAAATTATATTGAATGTGTTCCATTGGCCAGTGTTCATAATGGAAAAAATGAAAATATTGAAAGACTTTAATAAACCACTCTAATTGCACTTTACTACATTTAAATGTAAATGAGCCCCTACCTTTTATAAAGGGGAGTATGCTAGACAAGATTATGAGAGGTTCATTGGCTAATGTTAACACATGAAAACTGTTGAAAGACTTATGGGGCGTTTGAATGAGGGTAATATTTTAGGATTTTTATTTGAAGAAATTCATTCAATCCAGTTTGCAGAAAAATTTTGGTCGACTGAAAAAATCTTTTTAATTGCACTTTACTACAATCAAGTGGGAATATGCCCCAACCTATTACAAAGAGAAGTTAAGTAAACAAGATTATGAATATGTTCCATCAGCTAATGTTAATAAATGGAAAAAATGAAAATATTTAAAGACTTTTTTTTGTTGGGTTAACACTGACAATGAGACTACGTGTATGAGCTGGCAGTTTTAGAAGTAAATCAAAATCGATTGTTAGTTCAGGAGGCCAAAATATATTAAATCCTTTTTAAAAAAACCATAATGACCTAAAGACTTTTATAAACCATTATAATTGCAATTTACTACATTTAAATGTGAATGAGCCCCGGGCTATTATAAAGAGAAGTATGCTAGACAAGATTATGAGAGGTTAATTGGCAGATGTTAACACATAATATTTAAAGATCAATGGGGTGTTTGGATGAGGATAATTTTTAGAATTATTATCAGAGAAAATTGCTCTCATCTAATTTGGAGAAAAATTATGTTCTGACTTTTTTGTTTTAATTGCACTTTACTTCAACCAAGTAGGAATATATGCCCCCAGCCTATTACAAAGAGAAATACACTAAACAAGATTATGAGTATTTTCCATTGGCGAATGTTAATAAATGTAAAATGAAAATATTGAAAGACAAAAAGACTTTTATAAACCATTTTAATTGCACTTTACTGCATTTAAATGTAAATGAGCCGCGCCTATGATAAAGAGAAGTATGATAGGCAAGATTATGAGAGGTTCATTGACTGTTGTTAGCACATCGAAAATGGTTAAAGACTAATTGAGCGTTTGAATCGGTTAATCTTTTAGGATTTTGATAATTATAAAATATTATTTCATTCGGTTGTACTTTAGTGGAAGGAGTTCAAATACCTAAGGGAATGTAGATTCCCTCCCAATAGCCTTTTACTAAGAGGTGGAATCCTCATTCCCTTGACATTTATAAGGTTTTTTTTTTTTTTTAAATGACAAAAATGCTCACATTCCCTTATCAATACATTTTTATTAATAGGACACTAAACCTCATCTAGTCATCCCATGAGTTTCCTTCTTTTTTGGGTCAGGCGCAATTTAAATGGAGCAGTTCACCGTATTGTGAAGAAAACGCTTTATCTTAGCGAGGAATATGTTCTTCGTGAGGAAGTCCCTCAATGTATTTACAATATTATTTTTGTTGAGCATTGTGCTTAAAATGATTCTTTAATAATAGCTATGCTCGACTGCTTTTTTTTTGTTTTTAATAAAAATTTTCCTTCCTCCTTTAATGCTACTATTTTTTTTTAGTGGATACTGTAATGATTATACAAAAAAAAAAAGAAGAAGAAGAAGAAAAAGAAGTTATACTATGTGATACTTTTGTTATTTTTTTAATGCTACTTTTTGGGTTTGATTGTAATTATTTGTAAAATTTGTATATATAAGTAAGAAACTATTTTATTCCACAAAAAAGGGAAATGAACGTGAAATTGGTTTTAAAAAGTGAGAAACTATTTTATTTCACAAAAAAGGAAAATAAACGTGTGGTTTTGTTTGGTCATAGATAAAAAAAAAAAAATCAAATAGCCTTATGTACTTGAAGAAATAAGCATAAGGATATTTTGAAAAAAAAAAAAATAGTTTTTACAAGATGCCTAAGAGTAAACAACACATGGGATCGAATCTCATATTCTTATGGGTTTTATTAAATTTCTAATCACTCCCAAACCTGAAAATAGTCGCATTCCTAAAAATTCATATCACATTCGTGAGAATGTGGATGCAAGAGATAATACTAAATACTGCGAACAAAACACTAAGTTAAGTATAACCAAACGAAGTATTCTAAATTTTTTTAAAGAGATTATTCCATCAAAACACTCCATTAAAGTTAACCCGGAATAAACAAGCCAGAAAAATACTTCCTATTTCTTAACATAGAATTAGAGGTAATCATATATACTTTGTACACCAACCAAAAAAATTCAACTATATTAAAAACAAAGAACATGTATTTATGCATGAGTTGGGATAAGCAAGACCGAGGGCACCATAGAAAAATTCTAAAACCCTTTTAATTGTACTATACTATGATTGAAGAGAAGTAAGATAAAATTTAAGATTATACAAGTACTTATGATTACCGGTAATAATTACAATCGCTTAAGACGATTATCCTATTTTTATAAGGAGTTAGTGGTTAATCATCCCGTTTTTACGGCGTTACAAATAATACTTCATAACATCTTCATAATTTCAAAACCTTGTACAATTTTTACGCCAACCGAAAGCATTTGTTTAATAAAAAGAAAAAAACAAAAACAAAAACAAAAGTTTGGATGGATAAGGTTTGGGCCTACAAAGGAAAATTTCAAAATCTTTTTAACTATGATAACTCAAAAAAAAAACTTTACGATCATCGAAGAAAAGTAGTATAATAGTTGTGTCGACTATCTCACAAAACCTTGAAAAAGTAAATGGACATAACTAAGCAAGAGAAACACTTCTAACACCTAGGTAGTTGAATATTCCTTTGTATGTCGACAAGATTGAGATAGACTAGAATAAGTCCTCTAATTTGGATAGGAGAAATAATTATTTCTTTCTTTTAATGGCCTTTCTTTCATTATTTTCATTTTTTAAAATTATTGTTGGATACGTAGATTAATATACGTGGCTCTAAGACTAATAAACTCAATAATATTTTTTGAAAAGTAAAAGAACATGAGAAGATGTATACCAATTCCATTTGGATTGTTCATTTTAAATTAATGACAAGATCTTTTCACGTCAGCCAACACTTAAATCTCTTTTTCTCCATCATCACTCTCATCAATCTCATAATTTCTACCATTTAAGGTGGTAGTTCAATACTTTAAGAAATTTTTTAAAGTAGTTAGATACATGTTAGGACATAAGTTTAAATCCTGTAATAAATATATTTATGCTTGATTAGTGTAAACTAATTTGGTTCCTATTTATACCTTGGTGGGCCGGATTGGGCTATGGTTTAGTTGGACTTGAGAAAATGCCTGTAATTTTCACCGTCTATGCCCCTCATGCCCCACAGTGTATAGGTGCTATTATGGTCACGGTCAGGTCAAATAGCCATAATTAGTCTCCCCCGCTTGCCATTTTTTAATAGAAAAAATAAAATAAAATCTCATAATCTCTTACTACCACCACCGTAGGGTAATTGTTGGCCACCACTCGAGTAAGTTTGACAATGATTAACTACTCATATGGGGTTGCCAAATAATCTTTTTTGTTCACATGGGTGATTTGTGTCATTTGATCATCCCAAATGATAATTGAGGATAATTTGGCCATTTCTCAAATTATAAGAGGTGGTTCAGCTACCTCTAAAGGCCAACGGAAGGTAGTTGGCCATCCCAATAACGGTGGTGGTTGGAGGCTAATTAATAATAATCCTAAGACTGATGAAGCGAATGCCAAAGATGGGAAAATAGAGAAATTTAAATTTTCAACAAACCAATTCGTAAAAATATTTTGTCCTTTGTATTTCACTCGGTCCCAATCCAAGCTGACCAAACAAATTTAAAAAATAAATAAATAAATTGTAACTAGGCCCGAGTTGAGATAGCCCGGCCCGGCCCACAGACACGAGGAGCTGACTCAAACTGGTAGCCGAGGTTTTACCTTTGCATTGCCAGTTGGGGAAAAGAGGTATAGGGCGAGAAATTGCAGAAAATGGGCGCAAATGGACGAAAAGCAATGGTGTCTTCGTTGGTGTTGTTACTCTCACTGTCTCTTTCACTGCCGTCGATCTCTCTAGCTTACAGGTCCGGAGACATCGTTCCCATGAGCCAGATGGGTCAATATCACTCTGTTCGTACTCCGACAGCCCTATTAATCTCCACCCATCTGCACACACATATATGTGTATGATATTAGATTAGTGATATAATCTGTGGATCATTGAATCAATGTATTGTTGATTTCAGGCTAGAACTGTGTGGCAAGATGTGATTGGTCGACATTGCCCCATCTTTGCTGTTAATCGTGAGGTACCGTTTGAGTTTCATCATTTAGGGGTTTCTTTTTCTGTTCTTAAATGTTGATCTTGTTGCTGTGCACTGCGTAGGCGTTGATTCCGCTACAAAAGCCTGTGGGTTACACGGGAGCTGATCCGTTCAAAATGTGAGGAAATTTTTTAGGTTATTTTGGATATTTGTTGGTTGTTGTTGGTTCTTAAGCGGCGTGGGAATTCTAATTTGTAAGAACATTGATTTGTGTGCAGATCGTTTCAAGTTGGAAGAGAAAAGTTTCTGATTCCATGGCTTCTTGTGATAAATCGCAAGAGTTCTGAGGTTCCGATGATTGATGTGCATTTGGTAAGAATTGCCTTTAGTTAAAATTAGCAGTTCTCATCATCATTCATCTTTTGAGCATCTAGTATAGATTTTCTAGGATAAATCCTAACTGTTATTTTACATTGAATTGTTCAGCATACAACATAGTGAGATACAATGAATTGCGTAAAAATTAAGGATCCTTGAGGTCGTATGGGTTGGAGAAATTTTCTTGAACCTTGAGTTGGTATGGGTTGGAGAAAATTTTTCTAACCCAATCTATTACACTGACATGGGTCCAAAATGCTTGGATTTTAAAAAATGCACATGATAATCACATGGATTTTAGATACATGTCAGTTTCTAGATTGGGTTGGAAGAAATTCCCTCAACTCAGTTCGGAGGAAAACTTTGTCTAGGCATAAATGAAAAATTCTGAACCATTTAACTAAAAATAATTTAAAATTTTTAAAACAAGTTACCTAGGAAATCCAGTGGATTCCAATCAATGGAAAATACAAGCACTATTTCTGTCATTTTAATTGACTGTTTACTAATTCCTGCTACATATTAACTTGAATGCTATGCAGAGGTACTCAGGAAGCGATTTGCATGGTGTCACTGCCAAAGTTTTGGATATGCCTCACCACTGTGCGTATTTTCACATAAGTTACTTATTGAGAAAGTTCCTCAATAATTGATGTCTTCCTCTATATCATATGGGAAATAGAAGAATCCCCTCCTATTTAGTTGTATTATTTGTTCACTCCAATTCATTTCCTATTTGCGACTCAAAGGGATGAAATGCCATTTTAGAGCTTGAAAAACAATGTCCTGGTGCGAAATTCTGGAATAAGTGCTACAACCCAAGATTTTAGATCCTAAGGGGAAAAAGGGACAAACTTGATTTTAAGGCTTTTTGGTGGAAAAGAGTGTCTTTGAGATCCAAATAAAGCAAATAACATTCTAGGGCTCGAGAAATAATGTCTAGATAATATGCATTAATGTACCGACCCAAAGAAAAACGTTAGTCACATCTGTGCTATTATCCCAAAATGACTAGTCAATTTGAAGCTTTTTAAGAATAACTTATAAAGTCTAATTTCATCTAGTAAGTAGGCAATGTGAGACTTAGCATCTATGTGTCTTTATAAACCACTCACATTATGTGAGCTATTTATTTTTCCAATATGAGATTGGAGTGTTACAAACTCCCTTCCTTAAACCCCTGACGTCCTCGTTAGGGCCACATCATGCAATGCTGAAAGTACCACATGACATTACTAAGTAACTTTGATACCATTTGTAATGATACAAGGAAAAATTCTAGCCACATATACACTATCACTCTAAAAGGATTAGTCAATTTAGAACTTTCATAAAATAATTTATAAATCACAGATTCATCTAGTAAGTAAGTAATGTGAGACTTAACGCTCATGAGTGTCTTTATAAACCACCCATTTTCTATGGGTTATTTATCTTCCTAATATGGAACCGGGGTGTTACAATTAAAAAAGTTGATGTTCTAAACTCTGCTATCCATAGTCTGACTTTCTTAGATTTAATTACACATTTATGGCTGCTGAGGATGAGGAAGCGTGGTTGCTATTAGCTTATATACATGTCATTCTTGTCAGTTGGCCTAGAAATTTGTTGAGAATCACATGATGTTTCTGTTTTTTTCGATATAGAGCTTACTACCTTTTTTCGATATAGAGCTTACTACCTGATACAAGCTTTGCATAAATATTTTGGCTTCGGCCATGTGAACACCGCTTTGCTATTCTGCCATGCTTTTATGGGGCTTAAATTCAGTCAAAAATCAAATGTTTTGCCTGGACAGTGAAAGGGGGAAGTCTTTGGCTCTTATTTAAATTTCAAAGTACTTTTACATCTCTTGTATCTTTACTGGAACTTCTTGTGAAGTTTTTTACTGCCTTGGGATTTTGTCCTGTATAATTCTCATTACCTCATCAAGTCTTCTAGACAACCATGTTGGGTGTTGAACATTTTCGTGTTTTGGTAAGCACATTGAATAACTTACATTCAGGAAATTCCCTGTATGTGCTATCCAAGAAATTTTGCCTAAGATTACTGCCCCATTTTGTTGCTCTTTTGTTTTTGGTCTTAGTTATTCTATAGTGGATAAGAGAGCATAACTTCGACTTATGACAGTTAGATCATGTATTTACCATTAGTGGAGGATATGCTTGGTATGTGATAGAAGAAATATTGCTGACAAGATTGATGTTCAGATACTTAATTGTGTACTGTGGCGTCCTCACTATGAATTTTAGACAAATATTTTATTGTCTTGACTTTAGAATACCATGGAATGTGTTTTGAGTAAATTTTATTTCATTTTGCTGATTTTTGAGGAATTTAATCCTGTATCTTAAATATCTTCATCTTTAACAGATGTTGAAATCCATCCAAACATTCGGAAGCAGTTCTGGGAACCTGAACATTGGCCAAAGCATGTGCTTATTCGATACACATGGTCAGTGTGCTGGGAGTTACATGTTTTAAACATTAGATGTATCGGTTACTGGGTTCATGTTGTTACTGTTGTTTTTAGTGGTTACCATTATCCCTGTTTTCCCTAACAATTTCTGATGGTGCTATAACAATATGAAAATCATAGATTGATCTGTTGAGTGTCTGATGAGTAGGTTCTTATTCCTGCCCTACCACTAACTGACTAACAGTGGATGCTATGTAGATGTGCTCTGATGACATGGCAATATGGACCTGTCGCTTTGTTCTTATTTGCTGTATTCTTGAGTAGCATCAGATTTTTCTAGCTAATGTAATACTAAGTTTTGCTATTCTGTAATTGACATTCTTATTGGGTGGAATTGTTTGGCTTTGCTCACCTTCTTTTGGTGGATCATGTTATTTTATTTTGTATTACAGTGAGGTACCCATATCAGAGTGTTTTTTTCTTTTT
>FXXK01000078.1:0-61223 GCA_900184695.1 Betula pendula | reverse complement strand
TTTTTTTCTTTTTTTCGAAACACTCTTGGATATGTTGAAAGGTGCAAAAAGTCTTGGTTGGATTTCTTCGCATTTCGATGTTATATTTAATTTTCAAACTTTATATTTGCTATAATCACAAAATTATTGAGACAAGTACAATATGTTTGGATGGTTGATTAAATTGCATTTTTTTGTTTTTCCTTTTTGAAACAGAGGGCATATACATTGCTTGATCATGCTTTTTACCATGTATATGGCGATCATTTTGGAAGTTCGGCTTTTTGTTTCCTGCAAATTAACTTCTCTTGAATCTGTATTGTGATATATTACAGGAAGGAACACTCAGAGATAGATGTTACTTCTGGATTCTTTGTTTTGTTTGGATCAGGTAAAAACTTATTCTCAATTAGGAATTAGGCCTGTTGTCAGTAATTGAGGGCACGTGACTCCTAAATGAAATGCTAGAATATATGATTTTTAGTTGAGGGAGTAAACTCAATCAAAGGTCCTTTGACTCTCGAGTAATGCAATCTTCATCAGTTTGTGAAGTAGTTAGAAATGAGCATGCTTTATTCTCACTATTGCTACTAAAAATCTTCATGCGTAAACCAGGGCTTATGCTGTCATTTATTCTCTCAATCTACGTCTTGCAATCATCACGGGAAAAATTAGCAAGGTATTATTTTTGCTCCTATTATGATGAAGCAAGTCACTCTACTGTCAACTATTCAACTTGACTTAAATTTAAGGGCTAGCCTACAAAGATTTGTGGTAGCATAGTCAGATAATTCTTATGATTTTTTCTCTTTTGTCGATTTCCCTGAGAATGAGTATTTTCTGTTCTTTCCAGGTTTGTAAGGGAAACTGTTGCAGAAAGCGGCATGCCTGCCGGAGGAGTGGCAAAGGTTGAATAATGAGAACCCGAAAAGTATCAATACACCATCCATATGTACAAATATATACCTTAAAGAAGTCCTTGAAATTTCTTGGGGAAGGTATCTTCCCACAAACCCGCGAACAAGTTGTTTCCATGCAAGAATTTTCTTTTTGCTCGAGGATCAATATCATTTGATGTCTAAATATTTTTGTGTCAAAGCCAGAATGTGAAATTGAGACCCGCACGGGTGTGGACAGTAGTTACAATTCAGTCATGAGAGTTAGGTTTCCTACAACTTATTTTAGATGGCCTCAATGATTGTATTCAATATGTAGTCTTTCACAGTAGACCTCAAGAACATTTACCCATTCCAGGGATTGAATAGTATGCAGCAATTTTTGTTTTTCTTCACTGATTTCAATCTATGAAGACAATATAGTTTCATAAAGGTATTATGCTGTGAACATCTTCCGATGGTTGTTGCACCATCAGCAACATGAATTACAAAATCAATGTTCTGCACTGTGCATGATATCATATTGAGTAATATTAGAAACTAAATTTTTATCCTATAGTATTTATGTGACAGTCATACCATACTATCACATCAATATTGTAGGATAGTTTTGGAATAAAAATATTTTTTATGTCATTCCCCTATCAAATTTTAAGTTAGATATCAAAATTCCTTTTTTTTTTTTTTTTTTTTTTTGTCGTAGTCGTAAATTTCTGTTCTTTTTTGCGCATTTCAAATCATAGCATTATGTTTCTCGTAGAACTTGACACACATGGTAGAGTAACCTATGGGATGTTACTTACCTATTGAATTAAAGCACTCTTTTTTTTCCTTTTTTTTTATCTTTATTTTCTCTCTTTTTTCTATTCAATGAGGAAAAGGGGGAAATGGGTATTGAATTAAAGAACCTGTGCTATAAACAATCTAGTAGATGATTTGTCATCGAACCCCCTCTCGTGCAACTAATGTGCTTATAAAAAAATACTAGGTGTAGATTGGTTAACATTGATCCTGCTCATACATATTCTAATCGGAGACCAGTTATAAGTTTAGCATTACTCTTCTTTATAGAATAATGATATTACACTTGCAACTCTTTTACAAACACGTGTTAGCTTGTAATTAAATGGGTGTTAATTTTTATTTATTCTTATACTTCTAGTTTTTAACACTAATCACATATTAATACGCAACAGCAAATTGTAAAAGAGTTTTTGACCAATTCTATGTAATAGTGAATTGAGCATTTAAGGTCACATTTTTCTTTTTTCTTTTTTCTCGAGTCATCAGCAGGATATATATATATTTTTTTTTAAAAAAAAAAAGAAAGAAAGAAAGAAAGAAAAGCAAAGAAGCGAGTGAGGATTACAGAAGTAAAGTACATGATTAATCTTCAACCAACGTGAACAAATTGATATCAACCAACAATTCTTTGAACTGCGATCCAATAATTGAGATTAGTGTTGAAACCCCAAAACAACTTAATTAATGAAAGAAAGAACAAAAAAGCTATATATGGTACCAAATGAAATAATAAAAGAATAAAATGACATGCAGTTGAAAGGGTATCAATTAACGTGCACAACTTGGATAGCAGGCCTTGGCTTCCCAAAGTAAGCGATT
Source organism: Betula pendula (assembly GCA_900184695.1). Classification (NCBI taxonomy): domain Eukaryota; kingdom Viridiplantae; phylum Streptophyta; class Magnoliopsida; order Fagales; family Betulaceae; genus Betula; species Betula pendula. The sequence goes on along the minus strand of FXXK01000078.1, from coordinate 58,725 downwards.
GAAGGTGTCAATAGTGCAGGGAAGCACGATTGGGCCGTCATTCTTAATATCAAGTTCGTTGGGTTGTGACTGGGCCAACAGTTGTTCGAATGATGGGAGGGAGAGATATTTCACCGGAACTTCGTACCTCTTCTTCTCTTTCCCCACATACAGTGCTACGTGACCTTTCGGAACTCGAACGGCGTTGGATTTCGCTTTCTCAGCCTTCGTGAGCCTTTCCCAACGATTCTTGGGATGGATTAGGTCTATGAGCCAGTTGAGAGAATGCATGATATTGTTGTTAAAGTTAATTTCTGAAGGAAACCAACCCAAACGAGAGAGTGATGGAGTGGGATAGAAAGAGAGTTATGATCAGCCATGCATTAACTGCATACTGGTTAATTTCTTAAATAGTTCAACTGCGCGTGTCCTCCAATCCTAGTGGAAGTAGCACTATTTTTTAATTGGCGGATAACACTTGTGTTCAGTTCTAGACTTCTAGTTCTGTTGGGATTTAGACACGTACGCCACAGGACATAGATTTCTTCTTAAATTAGGTTTGTGGAATTTTCTCTTATTCAATCTATACATACAAATTTTCATTGTAATTTGAGCATATGAATTTTTTTAAAAAAAAAAAAAATATTAAAAAATTATGTACTTCTCACATATTAATTAAAAAATATATATTTTTCATATGTTTAGGCAATATATTAATTTTTTAGATTGGATTTGAAAAAATTTCTCCAACCTAATGTGAAAAAAGTTTTTATTCACATGTGTCACAATCCTAACAAGTCCAATTACAAAAATTCTTAATTGGCTACATTGTTATTGGGCCTGTTTGATAAAGAGTTTTGTAATGAATTTTTAATTTGGATAATAATGAGAAATAATTGATTTAATATGAAAGCGAAAAAAAAAATTGAATGTTTTGTGAGAAAAAAAATGAAAAAAGTTATTTAATAATTTTTTAAAAACAAATTTTACGATTTTATTTTTAAAGAAATGAAGAAAATGGGAGGAGTGTTTCCAACCGCACTCGATATCATCTCTGCAGGCATCCATCCAATTAAAACGTTCTACTAGAAAACTCTCCAAGGATTTATTTATAACGTGGCATAAACATGGATTAAGCTGAGATTTAACTAGAAAGTTCTGATTTTACACGTGGGCATTGAAAAACCTAATCTTAATTAACTACTACTATGACACGGAAACCTAATCCTAGTCCTAGTCGTAGTCTTTTAGTAAATATATATATATATATAAACGTACTCAATTGCCCACACGTACCGTTGGAGAATCTTACTTACAAATCTAAGCTTGAAAGTTTCTTTTCGTCTCGGCTGGTGTGGAGCTTTTGGTACGTATATTGTTTGATATAGATCGATGGCTAAGATTCGAGAAAGACTTATTTGGCTCAAGGCAAAGCTAGGGTTGAAGAGTAGCAGAGACGACCCCATGAATATGATGAAGAAAAAGGTCGAAGAAAACCTTGTTCCCAGTGGGTTCTTACCACTGGATGTGGATGAAGATCGTAAACGATACTTGGTTCCCATCACATATTTGTCTTCCACAATCTTTCAAGCATTGCTTAATCAGTTTAAGGACGAGATTTTGGTTCAGAAAAAAGGGCCGATCACGTTATCTTGCTCCACACAGATGTTTGAGTGGGTGCGGGATCTTGTTGCTGCCGAGAAGCTAGACTGCTCTACTCGTGCATGAAGATTTTGCGTGACGTGCAATTTTTTATCAAGACCGACCAAACAAAGCAACTTCTTTTAGATCCACTGCCAAGTTTATTAAAGACATAATATGTAGCTTTTAGACGAATTGAATTCCTTGTTTTTTTTTTTTCTTGTTTGTTTGTTCAAAACAAGCAATCATTGTTTTGTAATTTTTCATTTTTCGTCTGAGCAAATAAAACTCCACCCTTGTTTTGTCAGTTGTTGGATAAATTGGATCAGTTGTGTACTTGACTTACTTGACTTAGTTTGCACTTGATTCGATACGATAAAAAAAAGTTTATAGTTTAAATGTGATTTTTTTTTGGGTTAGCCCATAAAACGGGGCTTGACTTGCCTGCTTATATAGTAAGGTTTTTGTAATGCTAGTAGGGTTTTTGTAATGCTATAAAACTTTATTGCAACATAGTGAGAATGAACTACTTAATTTTCTATATTTTTGAATTCTGAAAAATCGGTGATTTGTAGCATGCATGGGGTTTATGAAATAGGAAGGCCCAATTAATGAAACTCAACCCAATTGCAAGCTAAATAAATCAAGAACAATGCTATTTGGTACACTAGCAGTGAAATTAACTTTTCATTTTTTTTTTAATTAGAATATTAATTAAATTCACGATAAAATATAATAGTCTGAAACCCCGTTAAAGCAATTCTGAAATATTTTAACCAGTCTAAATTGGAGAGCGAAAGTTTTTTTTCTTGGGTTCTTTTGTGCAAATAAAACATGGGATTGTTGTGTTTCGCGTAGAATTTGACATATATACATGAACGGAATAACCAATAGGGATGTCACCATATAGAGCATACATAGAAATAATCAAATAAGCAAGATTCTCCCTATTTGAACTAAAGAACTTGCGCCATCAAAAATCCAAAAACAAAGAGAACAAGACAATAAGAAAGGAATGGATCTTCGAGATGATAGAAAAAACTAATTCTTCTGGAAAGAAATCTTCTAGAAAGAAATCTTCTAGAAAGAAATATTCTAGAAAGAAATATTCTTCTTCGTCTTCTTCTTCCTCCTCCTCCTCTTCTTCCTCTCTTCCCATTAATTCTTCTTTTAACATTTTGATCAGCAAGAGAAGAGAAAGAATGCTTGCTATAAACTTGAGTAGTAGAAACATGATTGTTAGAAACTCGAGTGATAGAAACATGATTGTTAGAAACTTGAGAGACTGTGACGACGTTTCTAAAGAAACCCTGCCTGATTGTTTGTGACCAAGTTTTCAAACCCTAACAAGAGAGTTTTAGAGAGAGTGGGAGACAAATTAGAGAGTAATTAGGACCCTACTGGTTTCTAAATAGTTTCAACCAAGTCCAATCCTAGTGAAACTAGGAGTACTATTATTTGATTGGCCCACGTTGTTATATATTGGCAAGAGAAATACGATTTTGACCCATCATCTTAGGCATGCATGCATCCAATTAAAACTTTCCAGTAGAAAACTGTCAAAAGATTTATTTATGATGTGGCAATAACATGAATTAAGCTGAGATGTAGAAAGTTCTGGTTCTGGTTTTATACTATACGTTGGCATACAAAAAGAAAGAAAAACGTTATACACTCCCATTTTACTTCCCTTTATTTTTTTTTTGGTAAGTTACTCCCATTTTACTTTCACTTTCTATACGTCGGCATAAAAATGTTTTTTTTTTTTTACAAATATTCTTAAAATATTTTAAAAATCAAGATTTTACGTTCCTTTTTTAAATTGTCCTCACATCTAAGATCTTAGTTCCACCTCTCGAGGTCGATCACCCCAATCAAACTCGAAAGGTGGTGTGATTATTAGATGAGGTGGTCCTAACGTCCCCTATATGGAGCGTCAACCATTAGATGGAGGGGCATATTTTAAGGTGTTGAATCACTTGAATGAATATCTGCTACAACACTATTAGTGATTTTAAGAAAACTTTCAAGTGATTAGAACTTAGGTTTGAATTCCACAATCAGAATTTTCATACAAATTTGATTAGTGTTAGCCATCTTGGATTCTATTGAGGCCTTGGTGGGTTGGGTCAGGATATGGTTTAACCAAACATGAGGGAATGTCTATAGTTTTTTTTATGTCTAGGCCCCTCTTATTATTGGTTCTAAGCGAATAGGTACTATTATGGTCATGCTCAGATAGAGTAATTATAGTTGGTCTCCTTCTCCTATCATTTTTTAATAATTTTTTATTATTATTATTTTTTTTTTTAAAAAAAAGTTGTTATTTACTACACACTCATCCCTTTGGCTTTGGGCTAATGTTATAGTTACTATCAACTTTTAGATTAGCCATTGTTATATATATATATATATAAAAGGACTAATGAACATTGCTACTTTAGTTCAATAAAATAGGGGGATAGTATGTAGCATTATTTTAAGAAAAAAAAAATCAAAGGTTAATTAGTACTACCACAATAACACAAAAAAGATAATAATAAGATGAAAGTGTGGTTTTCGACCTAACTCTTTCTTTTTACTGTATTATAATTCGAAACTTTCAGTAACCATAGGGTTCAAGAAATAGGAGAAGACACCTTTCTTACGGAAGTTATCGGCCCAATAGACCGTTAATGACAATCAAATTCTAAAACTGTAGGTTAAGCCCATTAAGCCCTTTGATTTGAGCGGAACCAGATTCGAATTGGGCTTGGAACTTTTGGTAACTTCATTTTGGGTTGGCACAGTTAGGCCCAAAGGGGCCTGACTAACGCAATTCTGAAATATTTAACGGAAAGTATTCTAAAATCCTCTTGTAATTATTTTGACTTTTAATTTTAGACTCCATTTTTTAGTCTGGCCAATAAAAAAAAAAAATCGAGTTTACAAAGATTTTAAATCTAAAAGTTCGGAAGAGGTATGTATAAAAGTATTTGCCCCAAGAAGTAATCCCAGAATTCCGTCTGTTTTCTGGGTTTGGAAAAGTGCGGATTTTCAAGAAAGGGAATCTTATGATATGTTGGGAATCATTTATGATAATCATCCACGTCTGAAACGTATCTTAATGCCGGAAAGTTGGATAGGATGGCCTTTACGTAAGGATTATATTGCTCCGAATTTTTATGAAATACAGGATGCTCATTAAATAATAAGAAACTAATCTTCACTTCTACAACTCCAGATATTTAAATAATATTTATACGTTCTCTTATAGATCAAAGAGGGTAATGTAAGTATCATTTGTAATATATTTTATATTTCATTTTCATTTAAAATTTTCATTTAATATAAATAAAAAAAACAATATAAATAAAAAAAAAACAATTACAATAGGATGAACTAAAAGAGTTCTGCATCATGAACTATGTACCGCGCACATCACTTAAATGGGTTCTATAATGAAGAACATAGAATATGAAAAGACAAAGAAATGAAAAGGGGGATCGGATTATTTTATTTATTCTGTATCTGAGATAAATCTTAGTTATTCCCACCCTTCAACTCCTTTAGACTAGATTTTTGAGTCTTTCAACCAACTAATTTAATCGTCCACGTTCTAAAAGGTAAAATTGAATAAAAGAAATATATGAGGGCTCTAGAATGTTTTCTCGGTGTTCAATCAGCCTCTATGTCAAATTAATGTGTGCACCAAAAATTTAAGAAGAAATCTCATGAGCTCATTTTATGTAGACGGTAGAAACAAGTTCTATAGGGTAAAATTTGATAAGTTTAATTATTAGAAAATATTACAATTTTAAAATTCCTTGAAATCACTGAAAATATTGTCCATGTCGAAAAGTTGTAGGTTTCTCACTTTGTTTCTCAAATGGTATATTAGGATTTGAAGTTTGGATTATTATTTTTTATTTTTTTTTAAAAAGTACAAATAAGAATAAAAAGCCGATATAATTTTTGTTGGGACAGTAAAAAAATAAAAATAAAAAGTAAGGATCCACTGCAAAGTAGTCACTTTAGTAGACTTCACACACGCATTAGCTAAAGTTTACAACTTTAGCACGTTTAAAAGAGGTGGATCACATTTCTCATTGCACATGTGAGATCTCAAAAATGTATTTTGTTATAATGTTTTGTTGAGATTTTCAGATGAAATTGGACTCGTTGAGATTGAAATATCTATTTTTTATAGATTTAATTTCAATTAAAACTGGACCCAAACCAAATCTCCCGCTTAGTCCCCGACCACTACGGAGATTCATGGTACTTTTCTGAATAACTCACTTAGCAACTACAATAATTTATTGCCCTAATGACGTAAAAGAGTTATTAAGGATATGGTATAAAAATAAAAGAAGGTTATTTATATTGTTAGTTGTTCTGCTGGATCTTGGGGTGAACAATTTGTTAATCAAAGGTTAGATGAATCATTACAGAGCCACTACCGCGTACCATATACATCCCTTTTCGAGTTCCTGATTAAACAAGGTCTGGAGTCTGCAATTATTAATTTATTTATTGGGAAAATTTCAGAATTCTCTAGAAGTTTTATGTGTTTTTGAATGGTAGTGATATACATAAGTTTGGGCTGATTGAACAGTAAATCAGCTCAAGTTTTTTCTTTGTATTTTCATGGACCCCACAATCAAATTTTAGATTTTTTCTTTTCTTTGAATCCCATATAGCTTAGGCTGATTTACTGTTTAATCAACTTAGGCTTATGAATACCATTACTCGTTTTTGAAATGATATTTCAAAGTTTAAAAACTCTCAATTTAGGTTATTAATAAACTTCTAATTTTTTTTTCAATTTTTCTAAAATTCTAACGAAGAGATGTCAAAATTTTCAAAATATTTTGCATTTTTTTAGGAAAAAAAAAAAAGAAAAAAATTGCAAAAATTGAAGTGTTGGTCATAATTTAATGAAATTTGCAAAAAACTCATGTCTGAATCTTTTAATATATATATATAACAGGAATATTTTGATAATTTTGATAAGATTTAATAAAAATTTCTAACGGATAAAATTGAATAAATAAATAAATTAAATTAAATTTTTTTAAATTTTGAAGAGTTTTTTCAAAACGTGTAAAAATTTAAAGAATTTTGTAAAGTTTACGCCATTTATTATCTATACAACCTTTGGCCAACGTGAGAAAATATTATTATTCCGAGGAGAAAGTAAAATTATAACGTCGTAATTTACGAAAAACCTAATCATGTCAAATAGTCGTCAGTTTTCGTAGCATAATCATGTAAACAACGAAGTGTTTTTATATTTCATGTGATAATGTATTTTAGTTAGTGGACATATTTAAATTTTTCCTTGTCCCCCGCAATGAACAATATTGCAACCAGTCCATAATGCTTTTCTTTGGGAAAAACAATGGCGATATAATAATAATAATAATGTGTTTCAACCTTTTTCGAGGGAAACAATGATGGCTCAGCTCTACTTCATCTTGTCACAAAACATAGCCTGAACTTCTTCTGAACCAATCCAAAACCAGGCACAAAATAAAAAGTGATTAAGCCAACAATTGTCCTCTTACCGGCATAGGAAAAGCCTTAGTAATATTTGTACTATCATTTAAAAAGTAATAATTAATTTGAAATTTTTTAGAATTTTCAGTTTCAACTAGTAGAAGTTGATGTGGGACTTAAAATTTATAGTTATCTTTATAATTTATCAACTTTATGTATGGTATTCATCTTTTTAATGTGAGAATGAAATGTTACCATTGTTTTTTTTCTTAAGTTTTTTATGTTTTCAGGACCACGTCATATAGTGTTCTAGTACCATAAAGCGTTAGTAGATTAATTTGATATCATTTGTAATAATATAAGCGTTATCATTTCAAAAGAAAGTTTTATAAAATTACTTATAACATTCGGTTTCACTTAGTAAAGAATTAATTTAAAATTTAGCATTAATGAGTTTCTTTATAATTTATTCACCGAGTGAGTTGTACATCTTCCGAATATAAAATTAGAGTTTAACAATTGTGGGAAAAGAAATAGGGACAAATGGAATGATATAGCTTTATTAAAAAGTCTACGAAAAAGAAGCATAAATTCTAGTTCCAATTTAATAAGTAGGGTCTAAAGTTTCGAACAGCAAGAATGCATATGAGTGTGCTTTTGGTTAGTTTAAATTTGGCATCTTCGTACTGTCTGATCATGTGGACACACAGGATTAAGGTAGCACGCCTATGTACGGCCATCCTGTTCTTTGCTTTTTTAGTTAACCCCATTAGAAACTGCACTCAAAGAGAGAAGAAATACAAAGATAAAGACATCTAAAAGTGCAGGGCATTGATCAGCACGTTAAAGTAGTACAAGCAGGTCCAGAAATCTCGTGGGAGTCTACCATACTGTGTTGAACACTCGCCTTACCGAATCATCAGCTCTGTTCTGATATCGCCTAAGGCTTACGTTCATCGGTTTTGACGTAATTATGTTATATTAAAAACTTATTGTTATGATATATTTTTAATGTGAGACTTAATTATTTTTCACTCACATATTTTTATACTCAACAATCTGCCATGGGCAACAACAGATGAAGAATCTCATGGGAATCTACAATACAGACATTGTATTCAACACTCGCCCTATCAAACCATCGGCTATAATATCACTGCTAGGAAGATTCATTCTTAATTAGGGAGTTTTTTGAATGAGACAGTAATAAAACATAATAGTACACCTCTCAATTCAAAGCTTAAGTTAACGAGTTTAGCGCTAATTGTGTTATACTAATTAATCACTTTTTCTTGCTATATGTTTCAAGCATGATATTTAATTATTTTTCCCTTACACATTTATACTCAGCAATAAAGGTAAAGTATAATGGAAGTGAAACAAATAGCTATAACTAGAGCCAATTATTGGAGGAATATTTGTTGCAGAAAGATACCTCCTCTACCTATGCTTAGTTTTGGGTTTAGTAAGAACACGTTTCAATTGAAAGGGCTAGAGTGAGGTCCATGGTTACTTGAGTGCTGTGTGCTACTAATTTATTTTATTTGTTCATGTAGGGAATGATAACTGTCCCTAACATTACTTTATACCTGTTAGTAAGGATTAACTTTAGGTAGCTACTTCTTTTTTATATTTGTACACTAATAACTTTTCAAATAAAATAACCAACATTCAAATGTTATTATAGAAATTTAATATTAATTTGTATAGCTAGCATTTGAAGGATCTATACTCACTCGATCTTTCCCCTTCAAATTCACCACAACTGCCTCATCTCTCTATCCACCATCGCCTCTCTCACTGCTCCTCCGCCACCTTTCCACCACAATCGAACTCCTATTCTACCACCTCCCTCATCGTCATCCTGTCACGCAGAATGATTGAACCACCCTAAGTATTGCTCAATATCTCAATCCGTACAACACATATATAGAAGAAATGGAATATGAAAAATGCATTAGTTTGCTTTTAGCTGCCTTGTCATAAATATTCTTCATCCACATATCCAATAGAATAAGCTTCCATAAAATTTTAAGAGATGGTGTTTTTATGTCAGGATTGATTTCTTCTGCACTATTAATTTCTCTCACAAAGTAAAACCCATCTTGTACAAATAAAAAATAAAAATCAATCCTAGTGCAAGAATATAATACCACCCAGAAAATATTAGTAGAATATGTACATATATAAGTACCATGTGACCCCAATGATGATCAGCCTAGAAAAAGTCCTACGTGCAACTGTTGACAACATAATTAAGCTTCAGCATTAACTTCTTATTAGCAACTGTAGACACCATAATTAAGCTGCGGCATCAGCTTGATCTTATTGGACACTAAGTGAAAGTATATCAATAAATTGTTGCTTATGTTATGATGTAGGAAGAGCAGAGGACCAAATGACAGAATTTATTGAAATCTGTCGCTTTGAAGACATTCAATAAACTGAGACTCCTGAACCTAACAATTCAGATGCTTCTGTGGGGGAAAAGGGAACATCATGACCATGACGATCGACCTATCAATTTGCTTCGCCACCACAAATAATTGAAGCTGCAAAAACCATTAAAAAGGAAAAAGGTGATTGAAAAATTTGCAAAAACTTATTCGTACTTGGTCCCATAACTTTGATTTGTTTATAGCTTCATAACACGCACACACAACACAGTCTTAAGGACCACTTTCCTTCCACTTCTCTCCTATCTTGTTAGGGTCGTTTGGTCTGCAGAATAGCGCTAGGAAATGAAATGGCTATTTTTATAAAATAGTGCACATTAAGTTTTAGAATAAATATTTCCTTAAAAAATTAAAAGAATAGACTATGACTACGTTTGACATGCGTAATGACTATTATATTAAGAAAAATGAATAGTTTTTATTAAGAATAGAAGGTAGTAAAATAGAATAATCTTAGTCTAGGCAATATGTCATATAATATATTATAATACTTGGAATAACTTTTATTATGAATTTATGAATGATTATTTTCTTATGGGCTATAAGAATGACTATTCAATTTTACCTTATTCTATTTTCTAATAAAAGCTATATATTTTCTTAATTGAATAGTCATTTTACGTACCAAACGTAGCTTATATTTTTTTAAAAAAAAAAAATTCACAATTTTTTTTTATTTTTTTTAAACTGATTTTTTGGTATTGGTCTTACACGCTAATATGGCACTATCACGTCAGCCAATATTTTTTTTTTGTTCACAACTCCTTTTTCTCTATGTTGATCGGCACCACCCCAACCACTACGCGGGGTGATTGTGAGCACAAAATTTGGTGTCGAAGAAACTGATCTAGTGTGGTCTGTTCTAAACCAGATCATAAAGTGGGGTGGTCACGACCACCAAATCTCGCTCGTGAGGGGTGATCACGACCACCACTAAGGGCTCAAATGGATAGTGTGACTACCTCTAAGGGTTTGGTAGAGATAACCAACCATTCTTGTACCCTCAAAAGGGATGGTTGACCACCCATGGGAATGGATGGGGGTGATTGTTCAGCCACTTCTCAATAATGACGAAAGGGACTTCATTTGTTTCCAAAAAATAAAATTATAACTGACGTGATAAGCGTAACTCGTAAGACATTGTAAGTAAAATTGTAGGTACAGCTCTCATTTTTTTAAATTATATATGAAAGTTGACATCAAGGTAACTTTGATTTAATGAGATGAGTAAAAATTAATTCATCTTTTGAATTATGTAATTTATATTATACTTGCACGATCACTTCCTCATACGCTTCGAGCTCTCGTGTAAATATTAATTACCTTAATTAATATATTATAACACTACTTTTATCAGGAAAAAAATGTTCACATGGTCCGGTGGAAAAGGCCAAAGTAACCCCGTATTTAATGCGTGTGTGGGAGAATCATTCCCATCAGTTTAGATTGTACCTTTGATTCCAACCACCTTGTATCGAATGATTATGTTCTCTCTTTTAGAATAATAAGCGAAAAAAAAACAAAAAAGAGGAAGGTATGATTGTTTAATTAGGGATTTCTTTTCGTTGATGGTGCAACGGAGAAACAGCCTAGCATCAGAACCCTGAAATGGAGCAAAGCCACAGTACTCCTATGTGGGGAAATCATGTGACTTGCCTTCCTTTTTCTCTCAACTTGCAATCGTACTAAATATTTAATATCATTTGAAAAATACGAATGTTTGAAAACCATAAAGAAATGCATTTTTAGTATTTTTAAAAATGCATAATTTTAAATATCAAAAGGATATGTTATCAAATACTTACTATGTTTTTAGAAAGAGAATAATTAACTTCTACAAGAACCACTGATAGCCTGTCTAACTTCTTATCATGATTGATTCTAATACATGGAATGAGATTTTAGAAAATCAAAAGGTTCATAGGTTGTTTCATGATTTGAGAAAACAAAACAGAGAATCCGTTGCTTCCCGCCAACATACATCCCTGAGGTGTGTTTCTCATGTATACCCTTGAAGGCACTTAATGAGTTAACGATTCTTGCTTGATATTGGGCTTTATTTTATGAAAAGACAACCTCCTCATTAAGATGGAGGACACCCACTATACAGACAACCTCCTCAACTATAATTGAAAACTACATATATACCTAGCTGCAGGTTGTCTGTTTATAATCCCCCAATAAATTATCACCAAGAAATGTTGTCTTATTGGAACTATGTGTGGGGTGGTTCGATGGTAGAGTTTGACGGTGGCGTTATTGTTTGGCGGAGGAACGGGTGTTGTTTCTCTTGAATGGGGAATGGGGCTTATCGAAAAGAGAAGAGAGTAACTTCTATACGGTTTTGGCACAAAGGGCATGGTTTGTGCCATCCAATGAGAGAGTTACACATCAGCTTAAAACAAAAAAAAAAAAAATCAAATGCAACCAAAACACCCAATTATCCCCTCTCAAAAAACAAAAAACCTCCCCTAGTCTCTCAAGCCACCAGTTCCGCACACCGAGAGTGGGCGGCAGATCCCGTAGTGGCCAGCGGCCAAACCAGTGGCCGGCCGCGAGCCTGGCCGCTGGCCAGCCAGACCAGCACCTAGTCTGGCCTAGCCGCTGGCTGGCCAAACTAGCAGCCTGGTCTGACCCAGACCAAGCTGCTGGTTTGGCCGGCCAGACCAGGCCGCTGGTCACTCCGAGATCTCGCCAAACCCCACCCGCGCTGGGAGTTGATCTCGTCGCCGTCCACGTTAGGAGCCACCACCCACGCTGAGAGCTGCCGAAAATCCTCTTCCCCCGTTCGATTCTACCGTTGCCACACCGCCAATAAGTTCAACCTCTCTCTCTCTATGTTGCAGACATTCTTCTTTGATGGGTTTGTTCCAAAGAATGCATTTTCTAATGAGGAAGAAGAGGAAAGTGAAATAGGTGATGAAAATGAACAATGAATTGAAGAACCTGTGGATTGCTTCAACGAAGTGAAAGAGATGCACAAATAGGGAGGAACAGGCGGCGGCGACATCCGGCGGCGACATCCGGCGGAGGAACGAGTGGAGGTGGTGTTGGGCGGTGGCACAAAGGGCTATTGTGTTTCTTACAAATGGTTGAAGAAAAATATCAGGTGCATCAGTGCTATTTTATTTTTTTGTTCCATGATGAGGCGTCTGGCTCTTATTGGAGGGCATAAACTTTTAAGTTTGTGCCACAACCGTATTGAAGTTATTCTCAAAAGAGAATGGTTTCTTTGAGAATAAAAGTTATTTGGCGTGGATGGTATTTTCATTTGTTATTGGGGCATAAAGGACTTGGTCTACATCATGTCATTAATCATGTTATAAAACCTCTAAGCCAAATGGACACTTATGATGCACTTTCCCTTTTTCAATTGATACTCCAATTCCACAATTGGACTCTATAAATTCTTTTTTTGTCAACTAATATTCTTCTCGTTTCACAATAACTAAAAATTTACAAAGGATATCGATTTTAATGACATAAATACTTTCTAAAAACGCCCTAAAGTGGGCTAAAAAAATTGAGAAAATCTTCAATCCGGATGGTATGTAAAAGACCACTTTTACAGCATCCAATAAGCATTTGACACATAAGTTAAAAATACCAATTACACTAAAACTACAATAGAAACTAAAACACTATATCATCCCTCATTTTTTATCAAACCACACCTAGCCATCTCCACCTCCCAGCCGCCGTCGCCGCCGGAAGACCACAAACCGCTAGAAGACGCCGCCTGAGGGGGGTTACGGCCACAGAGAGAGAGAGGAGGGGAGGGCGGTTACGCCCAGAGGAGAGAGAGAGGGGGGGTTTACGGCCAAGTCTAGCCAGAGCACGGCAAGACTTGGTTGTGCGATACAGCCTGCAGCCAGACCAGGCTGCTGGTCATGGCCAGTGTGTTGGCCGCGACCAACGGCCAAACTTGGCCATTGGTCACGCGGCCTGTGGCCAGAGCTTGCTGCAAGCCGCATTGCGCGGCCAAGTCTGGCCGTGCTCTGGCCAGACTTGGCCGTAACCCCTCCCTCTCTCTCCCTCTGTGGTCGTAACCCCCTCTCTCTCCCTCTCTCTCTCTCTTCTCTCTCCCTCTCTTGGTTCATTCTCTCTCTCCCTTGGCTCTCATTTACCGGAAAATGGGAGGATTCCGGCGGTGGCCAATAAGTTTCCAGCGGCAGCATTCTGCCGAAGGATGGGGATGGTTTAGATGTAGTTTGACTAGGGTTAAAATGAGTTTGTTTGATTTTAATAGGGTGTTTTCAATCCTATTGTAATTCTTATGTTTAAATGAGGTGTCTTAATTTGATTGGACGCTATAGAACACCACTTTTATAGTCCATTCAGATAGAAGTGTCTCTCAAAAAAATTAGGTTCAAAGTCAAAAAATATTTGAGTTTAAAAATAAGGAAAATATGATAAATTAAATGTAAGTGAGACAAAGAAGATATGCGAATTTCATATTACAAATTGAATTAAAGCAAGTATTTAAGCACGATAATTTGGCCCCTTTTTTTTAAATAAAAAAAAAAGAAAATGTAGATAAAACTTCGTATCCACAACTAACCACATGCTTATATTATGCTAACACACTAGTAAACCCAAAGCACTTGTCTTTAAGACAAATCTAACCCACTCCCACTCAAATATAAAGCATAATATGATCTACTTTTTTTTTTTTTGAGATAATATGATCTACTTGAGTAAACAGAGAAGGCATCCATATTTAATTTCATATTTTATAGGGTCCTCCCCAAACCCTCCCAATTAGAGAATTAAAAAAAAAAGTTTAAATTTGATTAACCATTAATTAACGTAATGCTATCCCCACTAATTTTAGTCATTTCCTTTTCCGTGATTGACAAAATTGACATTACATAAGACAAATATGCTTTAATTATTACATAAGGAACAGTGCATATAACTCTAAGGCCTATAAAAGTAGTGTAAGTTGATGCTTATCTTTCCGAATTGTTTCCCATGTCCAAATGCACCATTTCCCTTCCCGTCCTTCTTCTCTGCAATAACACTTGCGGTGCCATGGCCGAGGAGATGATCAGTCAGACCCACAACTTCCCCACGGAGACCCAACACGGTTTGTGAGGTTTGTAAAGCTTAAGGTTTGGATTATTTTATGTTAAATGAATTCTTTAAGGAACGTACAAAACTAAAATAAAAAATCTCTCAGAATACGTAATCATATACATCATATAGCTTTATACATATATATAAAGTTACATGGATGGAAGGTCGGATTTCGTTCCTAAAGTTTTCGTCTTTGTGTTTTCTTTGTCAATTCAGTTGATTGGTCTCGGCCACATTCGGCAACCCGTCTCTTCCGGTTTTTCCTACTTTTTCAGGTTTTGTTTTCGGGTATAATATGTGCGTCATCACTGAATCTCGAGGAATTATAAATGGCGAGCCGTCGACTTCCAAGGAGGGAGGCTGCAATGAGGACGCAATGAGAGAGAGAAGCGACGGCAGATTCGTAACTGGCTTTCTCCGGCGGCAGATACCTCTTGGTGGCCGTCTCGGAACGCTGCCGCTTAGAGAGGTACGTAACTCTCTCGATCTAACACACACACGTATCATCAGTGCTAGCTGTGTCTTCTTCCATTAATTAAGAAGCCAAAAAATCCTGCATGGTTATATAATGAGACTTTCGAGTACTAATTAATTAGGGAATGTTCAGAATATATTCATGGTCGTCATAGATATTATAGGGCATGAATTAAAGATTGAATACGATAGATATATATATATATATATCCTTTCCGAGGTGAATGCTTTTGACTTTTGCGTTCAAATTTATGTTACTTGAACTTATGACTTGGGAATAAAACAAAAATTACAAAAACCCAAAAGAACTCCTTCCTCCAAATATGCATGAATTAGGATCTCGACTAATTTGTTATTTGGATTGTAGGCTCACTTGTCTGAACAAGAGTTGAACTGTTTGAAACTTGTTTGAACAAATAAGTCCCATAATTTTTTTTTTTTTAATAAAAAAGCTAGTCATTTAAACGGCAAAATTACTGAAAATTTCTATCTCACATGCATGTAGCTCAATGATTCTATGTTTTTTTTTTTGGCGATCGGCATGTCCAAATTCTTGTGATTAATCCATTTTCGTCCAAATTACTATAAGACTTCTTTTTTTCTTTTGGTAGTATTCAATCTTGAGCATATTTATCATACAAGAAGAATTTTTATTTTTATTTTTTTTAAAAAAAAAGAATAACTTTACTTACTCTCTGAATTGTTCCTCATTTTGTAATGTCTCTCCAAAGAGTAATTATATATGTCACCATCTATGTCTACCTTGTGTCAACTAAAAGTAATGTGACTTTTAAAATTACCATTGAATTTATTATTGATGATTATTGATTTTTTATCTAATGGTGATTTTAAAAGCCACGTCACTTTTGGTTGACACAAGGTAGACATAGAAGGTGACTTGTATTATTACTCTTCTCCAAAATTCAAAGTTTTTCAATTTAGTGTATCGAAGTTCTAATTAGTTACAATATCCCAATTTTGTTAAGATTTTTCATTAAATTCTTTCAAAATTTTTAAAATACCCTTATTTTTTTAAAATATATAATTTATTTTTCAAATATTCAGGCGTGTATATTTTTGCAAATTCCATAAAATTCTTACCAACGCTTAAATCCTTGCATTTTTTTTCTAAAAAAAGGGGTATACAAAAAATCTTAACAGATGGAGAACATTGCAACTAATTGAAATTTCGATATAATAAATTGAGAAATTTTAAATTTTGAAGGGATATTGTAAAAGAGATGACAATTCAAAAGATAAATGGAGTTATAAAAAAAAAATAAAAAATAAAAATTAGGAGGGGTGCAGTGGAAAAGAGGCGGCTTTCTCTTTTTCTTTCAGGTATAAGTACGGCTCAGTTAAATTAAGTGAGGGGAGGGTGGCGGTCCCGCTTTTCAAATACTTTCCATTGTCAGTAGAGAAAAAAATGAAAAAGAAAAAAAAAAGTTTTCTTTTTGAATTAAATGAATTTTTTTTAATTCAATTTATTCAATTAACATGTATTGTTAAAATATATAATTTTTTCATGTATTTTTAATAGGATAAATAGAGCGTGTTGTGATTTCATGTGAGTTTTGAACTTCCTTTCTCTATCCATTGTTGTTAGAAATTAACATCAAGAAGTCTTCTTTCGGACTATCGAAGTTATTAATAGTTTAGTATATATACTCACTTTCATTACTATATATGGTAAAATCTAAATTATTTATTAAAAAAATTAAAATTAAAATTTGAGAAAATCTACACATGTAAAAAATTAAATTATTTAGTAGTGACAGTACTACGGTATAGGATACTGTTAGAATTCCAAAAGATCTTAATAGTACTGGCGGTACGAATATATAGATTCAAAAACCTTCCAACTTAAGGGAGAGTTAAAATAGGGAAATAATACTAGTAAAAAAAAACAAAAAAAAAAGGGAAATAATATATTCCTTCCGTGGTAATCTTTATCTTACATTAGAGTAATGATAAACCTCAGTCCAGGCTGATTCAGCTTGGATTTGTAAACAGTAATTTGGGATGGGTCTCATGATTAAATTTTTTTTATTTTTTTTTTAAAACTCATCTATGCTCAGGCTGATGTCTATCTTCACTCCTTACATTATTGGTTGTGGTTTGACCTTTTGAACAAAGACAAGTAATAATGGCTAAGCAGCTATCAAAGCCACTAACATCTTCCAAAATATTCAAAAGAATCATTTCACTTTATATTTCTTAACACTAATCTTCAACAGAACATAACAATATATATATATATAAGGGTGGTCAAGCCATCTCTTTGGTCAAATGGGGTGGCTAACCACTCTCATTCGGCCAAAATTTGTAAGATTGATATTTTTTTAATACGATCGGTAAATTTAATATAAAATTAGTGGGTTAAATTAAGAGGTCTAACACGTTTAATTAAATAGATCGAGTTATGGTTGACCTATATAATCTTATACACTAGTAATTTTTTTATATGACCTACGAACTGATGCGAACTCAATATAAAATTAACAAATTAAAGTTAAAAATTAAATAAATCAAATTATAATTAACTTATATAATTTTATATTTATGTTTCAACCCGACACACAAATATAAATTATTATTTCTAAAATATTTCTATAGAGGCAAATATACAATTACAAAATTATTGGACACTTCACCAAAGTGGCACTCCACACTCCGTGCTCAGCAACCTGCTTTGCGTTACCTTTTTCAGATGAGTGGCAACTTGCCTTTGCACTAATAGGGAAAAGTACAAATTTCATCTTTTAGAGCGAATCGTGTGGGTGTTGCGACATGGGACCTACATAACCCACCAAGCTTGTTTGCAGCTTTGGTGCATCCATGCTCACATGGCCGACCTTAAAGGTTGGGCCTTAGCTCGTGCTCGTGCTTCTGCTGGCGCTCACTGAAAAACTGAAAAGGAACCTGCACAATCACGCACCCTCGCTGCTTAATTTTTTCTTTTACTTTGTTCTCATAATTACTGCGTGACATAATATGAATAAAAAAATTAAAACCGACAATTTTAGAACAACGTCAGTTTATAAGAAATTTATAATAAAAGTTGTACACGTTTCTAATGAAGCCACGCTTTCTGTATTTCTACTGGTGAGCTTGTGCACACTCTTGCTGCTTAGTGATCACTTGTGCTTGTGCACTTGACATGTATTTGTACACGTTACTAATAGAGCCACGCGTTATGTATTTCGCCTCTCAAATTCCTTTGAACCAAACTCAATAAACTGAAGAAAAAAAAAAAACGCTTAGGCAATCTAATTGATTAATTAAAGCTTAATTCCCATGAAAATATTTTTGGCCTGTAAGATTTGGAAGGATTTGCAATTTTCGTTCTACATTAACAATGTCGTCGTTCCATGCATGCAGATGGGAGAAGAAGTACAGGCATTGGGGAAGATTGCAGGGCCAATCGTGATGACAACCTTGCTTATATATTCGAGGTCCATTGTTTCCATGCTGTTCTTGGGCCATCTTGGAAAAGTAGAGCTAGCCGGAGGCTCACTGGCGATTGGGTTTGGAAATATCACCGGGAACTCAATTCTCAGGGGACTGTCGACCGGGATGGACCCAATTTGTTGCCAAGCCTATGGAGCCAAGAGATGGTCGGTGCTGAGCCAAACCTTTCAGAAAACGCTGTGTCTCCTCCTGCTTGTTTCCATACCCATTTCAATCTTGTGGCTGAACATTGACCCCGTCTTTCAATGGTTCGGTCAGGATCCAGACATCACAAGAGTTGCTAAGGTTTTCATGGCTTTCTCCATACCCGAATTGCTAGCTCAAGCTCACCTCTACCCACTAAGGAGCTTCTTACGAACCCAAGGCTTAACCGCCCCACTGACAATGGCTGCCCTCGTCGCCGCCATCCTTCACCTTCCGATTAACTACTTGTTCGTCACGTACTTGAAATTAGGTGTCAAAGGTATTGCATTGGGTTTTGCTTTTAACACTTTAAACTTAAACTTGGGCTTGATAATATATCTGGCTTTATCAAAAAAACCGCTAAAACCTTGGCATGGGGCTACGATCATCTCAGCCTTTCAAGGCTGGGGGCCATTGCTAAGCTTAGCGCTGCCTAGTGCTGTTTCAGTTTGCTTGGAGTGGTGGTGGTATGAAATAATGCTTTTCCTCTGCGGATTGTTCAGTAATCCGGAGGCTTGTTTGGCGGCAATGGGCATCCTTATTCAGACAACAGGCTTGCTATATGTGGTTCCAATCTCTATAAGCGCAGGCTTGACAACCCGCGTCGGCCACGCCTTGGGCGCTGGTCAGCCAAACCGCGCCCAATGGACAGCAATCATTGGACTTACCGTCGCATTTGCTTTTGGAGTCGCAGCCTTCATCTTCGTGACGGCGTTGAGGTCGGTGTGGGGGAAGTTGTTCACAGACGAATCCCATATTCTCGATTTGGTTTCGGCTGCACTTCCAGTGTTGGGTTTATGCGAACTCGGCAACGCTCCCCAAACAGCTGCGTGCGGGGTCTTAACAGGCACAGCGCGTCCTAAACTGGGCGCCCGGATAAATTTGTGTGCATTTTACATCATTGGATTGCCGGTGGTTATTCTCACTGCTTTCGTCTTCAAGATTGGCTTCCTTGGTATATGGTTTGGGCTGCTAGCCGCACAGCTTTCGTGCTTGTCTATGATGGGTTACACATTGCTTCGAACAGATTGGAAGCACCAAAGTAAAAAGGCTGAGGAGCTGACTCATGCTACAGAACAGAAGGCAGCGAGGGATGATTTGGAAAGCATCCTACTGAGTAGTACTACTACTGATCCCTAAAGTTTTTAAAAATCAAGTCGGTCCATGATGAACACATTCCTTGGAAAGAGTCTCGATCAATGGTATTATACGATACATGACTGAGTACAAAATTATAGACATTCTTGACATTGAACAGTAACCAAAAATTAAACCCAACTGTTTTTGTATCATCAAAATTCAAATGCGTGATTAATTCATCTAATTTTGTATACGGATCAGAACCAGCAGAAAATGCTTTCCCTCCAACCTGAAAAACACACACACACACACACAAACATGGGGATATATACACGGATTAGCCCCGTCAAGCAGGTGAAAAAAGAAGCAATAGAAATCGTCCAAGCCTGCAAAGTCATGCTAGCTTCGGGCCCAAAAAAGAAGCCCAAGGATGCTGCCAGTGCCAGGACCCGATTCAACATGTAGTTCCTACGGGTATATATCCCAACCGGGTCAATTGATGTATAACCCGGAAATTTTCTCACCAACTTTTTTGGACAGATTATAGAACCGTCAACCGAACATTCTTTTGGTTGAAGGTATTTAATTAGACGACCTAAAATAACATAAAAGCACATTAGACCCACACTTGGGGGAAGAGGAGGGAGAGGGTGGAGGGGAGGCGGAGAAGGCGAGAGGGGGATGCATTGGAAGTGGCCATGGCAAATCTAGGTTTGAGAAACCCAAATATATCGTCCAAGGGAGGTGTGTTGGTCTTACTCTTAGAGGAGAGGGTCGGGGGAGTTAAGAGGAAGTCGGCGAGGGTGGAGAAGGGCAAAGAAGATGTTGGCAAAGGATTTGGAGATGTAGACATGGCTTGCAAACCAAAGAAAGAAAAAAAGGAAATGCAAAGGAAGGAAGAGGGAAGAGGCAAGGACAAAACTCAATTTTTTATCGAATAGCTCTGAATGAGAAATATATTAAAATTAAAAAAAAAATTCATATAAAAAAAAAAAAAACAAACAAACAAACAAATTAGTATTCATACCGTCTGTTTTAGTATTCATATAGTGTTAAGAAAACATAAAAATATAAAAAAATAATTTTTTTCTTAATATACTACAATTTTTAACACAATCACCAATTAAAATTGAACTTGACATTCTTAATAATTGTTTATTTCCTTTTTTTCACATGTTACTTTTTGACAGACCTAAAAATTGAAACTCGAACCTGTAGCCTCATTTTTTTATGAAAGTTAAACAAATTCGGATGATGATTTACTAACTAAAGTTTTTCTAACTTTTAAATTTTCTCTTTATCAAGCTGGCCTCAATAATGATAATATTGTAGATGTCAGAATGTGTCAATTGAAATTCCTTAGTTATTCATAATTTCATATTAATATTTTTAATAGTGTTGGTTTTTGTCTTGTACACACATTAGACTATTAGAGGGAGGATAAATATCAAAAAGCCAAATTAGAATCTTATTATGAAGCATATCAACAATTTTTTAGAGAAACAAATGAGGTAAAATAAAGTGGTGTGATTCTGTCATGAATCTCATGATGTCGCTACGACCTACAAAAAATAATGGTATGGGCCGTGTGGACTCCCATTTAGCATAAGAAATCAGAAACATCATAACAGAATATTGTAAACGATTGAAAACGAACTGAAACTGAAGGCTTGCCCTAGCAAAAACTGTTCTGTCATAATCGTACCGCTTTAGCTTCCACATTGCTACCCTTGCTGCGTTAAACTCTTATACTTTGTTTTTCTTACTTATAATAGATTTGGACTGTTTAAATTTTGAGTATAAAATTATTTTTATTATAGTAGGGCCAAGGAGCCAAACTTAATTATTTTGTCTCAAATATATGAATTTAACTATTTATATACAAAAGTAACGAAAATTTTTAAAAGAAAGACAGGACCATGACCCATATCGGCCCTCCTCTCCTTCCATCTCCAAGAAAAAAAAGAATAAGAGGGTGGTGGAAAGAAGGAAGGAAACAAAGCCCTTTCCTCCTGCCCAACCACTGACAAAGGAAAGAGAAAAGCTCTTCTCACATAGAGAAGAAGTGGGAGCTTCTCCCACTAGAAAGCAAAGCAAGCTAACTTCTCGCTGCTTTAATGGAATCAGCCCCGTTCATCTCAAACCAGCACTAACGTATAAAGTACTCCCTACTTACAATATTATTATTCTCTGGTGGCTTTTGTACCCTTACGACTTACGAGAGAGAAACCCCGGCTGTAGCGAGTAAAGCTGCTAGCTTCCTGCTTTCCTACTGAGTACTGGCTAGGCAGCCAAAAGTGGGAACCAACGTGGGTCCGCACGACCTAGTTTGATTCAGGGACCCAATTACCTTATATAATAAATATATATATATTTTATTATTTTTATCAACTTTTAGGCCTTTTTTTTCCTGAACAGACCATGCAAGTAGAACAAATTTGCTAATAAACAAAGGGGCCACGTTTTTGTGTAACGAGATGGTCACATCAGAAGTAGGTATCTGATCGTTGTCCGACATGTCTTCCACTAGATAGCAACCCCCGGCGTCTCCTCCTTTTTATTCAGACTCTCAAAAGTTAGCCGCGCGTTTAGTCGCTTCCGAAGCAACCATAAAGCAACTACGTACCTTTATCCCACCGCAAATGGGAGAGCCACATATTTTAAATTATCATCAATTATTGCTGCACACGTGGCTTGTACAATTAATAATGGATAATTTGGTGATTTGTCACGGTTGAAATCCAATCCTCTGTTACCTTTTTTTTTCATGTTCCTTTGATATGAACTAGTGATAAGCTGGTTTCTTGAAAAAAATAAAAAAGAACAAACTTTTTCATTTTATTTTTTATTTTAATTCTCAAATATATTGCCATTTGTGAAGCATAGCAACCAATTTTAAGCTGCTCGTTGAGATTTTCGCATCTCACAAGAAACACAGACTCAAAAACCTTTGAGGGAGTGTGACCGCCAAATAGAGATGCAAGACCACCACATCCACGGTGGTTAAACACTTTTTTTATTTCTTAAAATTTTTTAAAAATATTTCTTAATTTTACAAAATACTCTTCAAAACTCAAATAAGAAGCGGCGAGTGACTAGTATTAATGTAGATTAACGAATTGAGAAAAGGTATTAAGTATTAAGCGAGGTGGAGTCCACAAAAGTCCAATTGTACGTAGGCTTTGTAGCCACATCATGCTGAGCCCAATACAGAAAGTAATACCACGTTGGCATTTACGCAACTCCCAAGCCATGCGGGTGAGGGAGGGAGCCGAGCATCAAAGTTTCGACACGATCGCCAAAGCGATAACCATTCACTCCTTCATAGACAATTTCCCTTCCTTTTTAGGTCTGAAGCCCTTCTAATTTTCAGAGCAAAGGAATTAGCAGTGCTTGCAAGTTTTTTTACATTTAAATTGAGGAATAAGTTTTTTTACACTTACATTTATATATTTTTTTTTATTTATACGGATTATACAAATCACTCGAAAGTTAAGCAGCTTAATACAAAATTGACCTATTTGTTAATCATGTCTAATCAAGTTGATCATGTTTGATCCGAATTCTATTTTACTAAACTCTAACTTACTAATTCGTAGTAAGTTCACGGATCATTTTCAAAATTTTCAAACTTAATTAAATTTAATTTGAACCGTTATTTTTTATTTTATTTGAAATGAAGAAGATCCTAATTAGTAACTTACGAACTTTCTATGTGCATATTGCTTAAGACCTAATTAACCTCCGACTAATTATGCACTTTTAAAATAATAATAATAATCTTACTTATAATCTTTAAACTAGGTTGAAACTTCCTTCAACCTCGTCTATAAAAATGTAATATATTTATTTATATGTGAGATGTACATGCATTTTTAATAACAAAATAAAAGTTTAAAAAAAAATTATTAAAAATGCATGTGTATCTCACATATAAATAAACACATAATATTTTATAGATTATATTTAAAGAAGTTCCTCCAAGTTACTCTTGAGAAAAACTTTATCCTTTATAGAACTCTCGAACATAAGTGATTTAATTAGTGTGATAAAGTTAACCCAGGTCTCATCCACTTCATTTGAGAAGTTTTCTTTTTTCTAAGCCAATGGAAAAGAGGTTACAAATGACATTTTTTTTTTTTGTAAGTACATTCGAATAGAGAAACAACAACAAAGGAAAAGCAGAAACTAGCTAAGGGGAGATCGATCTTTTTCACTACAAATGAGGTAAGAAGAGGTGAAAAGAAAATGAGTGAAAATACGGTCAGAATAAACTCTAATTGCAAACCAATAAGCCGCATATTAAGCACAAAAATTTACACTTATACGAACTTTTCTTACCTTCGAACAGGAAGACAGGAATAGAGATGCAGGAAATTTGAGAAGTTGTGTATAATGAAAGTAATCAATACCGTGTTCTGACAACTAACAACTGTCTCAATCTTTTGGTCTTATTTACATGAGGAGCTCCGTTTATGGGCTATTAGATAATCAAAAATCAAAATCCTTACTAGCTTTTTTCTATTGTCTATTGCTTTTGTTGGCCATTCTCATCAACAAAGTTGAATTTTGATCTCCCTCGATCAAGGTTGATGTCATCATAATTATTTTGTATTATTTGTGTTAGAGTTTAATAAGGAGTAGATTTTTTAATAAGAAATAAATCTCTAATTCACATTTTTTATTTATTAGAGTTAGAATCTTAGTTGTAAAAGTCAATACCTAATTAGTTTCTTATGTAATCAGTTATTTTATTTAAATGAGAAACTATCAATAATAAAATATGAATTGAATATTATTTTATAATACAGTTTATTGTGTTTTATAGGAGGTCAAGGCTCATTCAAAATAACCATTAAAGATTATAACTCTCTCGAAATAACCGATTTATCTTTTTTATATTTTGTTGCTAGTGAATTCGCATCAAAAGATCTTCCAAAGTATTAAATCAGCCAAGAAAAACATATCAAAGAACTATAATTTTGAAACTATTAGTTCACAAAAAAATTAAAAAAAAAAAAAAAACAATATGAAGGAACGGTTCAGTACACAAATTATTGTTGATATCAATTTTAGTAAATATTATTTATATGATTAAATTTTATTAAGGTCAATTTATTAGATAAATAACAGTTTATTATGATATTGAATTATCTTAAGTTCTTTTTTTTTATTATTTATTTATTTATTTTTAACTTTAAGCTTTTGAAATAATTAACAATATGAAACTTCTTATAATGTAAATATCCACTGTAAATATGTTATTACCAAATTATAAGACATTTATGTGCAAATAATATGTTGCTCCTCTTTTGATTAATTTTAGACTAATTATGAAATGTCATATAATGATATGCGCATTTATTTTCACTAGCTAATGTAAAAGGACAACACTTTTTAGTATGAGCACAATCATGAGAAAAAGAAAAAGAAAAAAGCAAGTGGGTGGATGAATACTAAACAATTTTAACCGTTAAATCATTAGTTCTATCAAAAGGTTAAATTTTAAATTGATTGGAAATTATAAATTCAATAATTTAATTTAAATTTTAATACTTCTCACATCACGCGTATACTCAAATCATTCATCAATAAGTGAGGTTTAACACTTAAATTTAATGTTTGAATTCAGGACTTTTGTCCTAATATCATGATAGATTATCAAGTATCTTAAAAGTTTAAACCGATAAAAATTATTAACTTGAATTATTTAGTTTATATTGTAATATTGACAGTTAAAAGAGGGATTGAACGGGCCAATCTTGCTTATGGAGTTGTTGCCTCAACTTCTCACCGGTACGTACACATTGTTTACAAAGAAAGGAGAATAGTACCAAACAACAGGACAAAAATAACAAAGATTATAAGCTCGAGCTAAGCAATATTAAATTATAAGGTATAAACTATATGAATATGATATGATTTTATGTAAAATTGTAAGTTAGCAACATGAGATGTAAGGTTAACGGTTATTAGGACTGTCTTTGTGTCTTGTAAGGAATATTGATTTGGTAAGGTTGTTTAGTGCTCACCGTTGTTTGTAGTTTATTAGAAAAGGTTTAAATTACTTGAAGGTCAAAAGAGTAAGTGGGACTATGCCATATTAATTTATACGAATTATTAGCAATATGGACTATGCCTTATTACATAGCAAGTCCTGTTAGGGACTTTTATCATAAGTCCTTTACAATGTAACACATTAATTTATGTAATACTTATCATGTCAATTAATAAATAATTAAATTTGATTATTATTAACATTTGTAAGTATATGTACTACTTATCACGTTCATGACTAAATAATTAGATTGTATCATATGCAGAGTACATGTCACATCAATTGTAAAAGATGTTGTGTAGCTCGGTTTGGCAACACATTTTTTTTTCCCCTCTTATTTATTTAAAAAAGTCAATTTCATTTTTTATATTTCATCAATTTTTTTTTTTCACTTTTTATATCATATTAATAACTTTTTATTATTATTCAAATAAAAATTCACTAAAAAATATTACTTTTTTATTTTTTTTTACAAAAAATTTACAATATTTTTTTATTACATTAATTATTTTTTATTGCTATTAAAATAAAAAAAAAATAAAAAACAAAAAGTTTACCAAACCCACTTGGAGAAGGATCCATTTGAAATAGAAATGAGTTAGTTAGCGTATATAAGAGAGCAAAATTATAAAAAAAACAATAAAATAAAATAAAATGACAAATTTACCTTATTGTATACACCAATCCCACTTCTCTCAATTTCAACTAAAATGAAGATAATTTAGGTCCAACCCACGCATAGACATTTTTCCTGTCACAACTTTGTTGTTATGTTTGGTTTTTTGTTTTTTATTTTTTGAGAAAGAAAGTCTTTGATGATGAATAGTGAGGCTGATAGAAACCCAAAATAAAAAAAGAAAAAGAATAGTGAGGCTGCATTTATGGAGCTAGTCACACGTATCATCTGAATGTCAAAAGATTGACTCCCAAGTCTTATCAGATGGCGATGGAACTTCTAGCCTTCTAGGTCACACCACAAATATGTGCACTGTAATCTACTGAGACATCAGAAAAATCAGTGGACAGCTTATGAAATTGGAACACGACAATGAAACCCTACATAGGTGGTCCCAATATTAACCTACTCTCCAACTTTTCCACCTATGGCAATATGGTCACGTGGCATAAGGCATACTTCTTCCAAAAAGTTTTGATATTTATTGTTTTATTTTCTTTTCGAAAACCAATCATTTTTTTTCTTTTTTCTTTTTTCTTTTTTTTTTTTTATAAGCAATGATATACTTTTCTTTTCTTTGAGTTTGGCGCCACCGGCTCTACTATACTTTCCAACAAATTAATGCAAGCGATTATTTGCAAGACGTTTATCATGAAATAATTAAATTTATAAGTCTAATTTTGTTACTCATATAGTATTATTTAACACTAATATAAACTATCATGTAAATTTATAAAAAAGTTATAATAAAATTGTAGTATTCCAAATATGTTTGGGCTTTGTTTGATAACACCTCTTCCATTTTCTTTTTGATTTCTCATTTAAAAATAAAAATATAACAAACCATGAAAAATAAAAAATACTTTTATATTACATTAAAATACTTTTTAAAACAAAAAACAAACATAAAAACTAACCTCTAAGAGCATTCACATTGGGCTCAGCAAATGTTTGGCCAAATTTTAGCTAAAACTTCACTTTTTTCATTTTAGCTAACAACTTTTCAAAAAAACTTACATCCGGCTCAGTATTTTAGCTAACAACTTTTACTATTTCATTTAAATATTCATTATCTATTCTTTTTTTATTCTTTCTCTAACAATCATATTTTTGAAACCTTATTATTTTCTAACAATTATATATTTTAAAATTTATCATTTTTTATTGATCATATTTTTAAAAATTCATTTTTTTCATAATGGTCATTTTTTTAAAAAATTCTATATTTTTCTAAAGGTCTTTTTTTTTTTTTTAAAAAAAAAAAGAAGCATTCAATACCAAAGAGGAATACTTGAAAAAAAAAATACCAAAAAGGAAAGCAGGCGCAGGAAAAAAAAATAAAGGAGAAAGAAGAATGCGCAGGAGAGAAGAAAGGCGCAGGAAAAAACAAAGAAAAGAAAGAAGAGAGGAGAGAGGAGAGAGAGAGATAATTATTTTATTAGTTAAAAAATGTTTTGGTGAGCTACAGTGCTCAGCAAAGTTACTAGCATTGTAGCAGCTCAGCAAAATATTAGATATTTTGTTGAGCCGGATGTGAGAGTTTTTTTTTAAAAAATTTTGCTACAGAGCTCAACAAAAAGTAGCTTTTTAGCTACTTTGCTCAGCCCAATGTGAGTGCTCTAAAAATAACTAACAATTTCTTACGGTTGATTGTTATATATCAAACTATAAGAGATATCTAGTCGGTATCTAGTTGGAATCAAAAGGGTAATTCCTTAAGCGCTTGGTATCTAGCTGTTTAGATTTGGCTTAAGCGCTTAAAAAAAAAAAAAAAAAAAACTATAAGAGATATTATGTCGTTTTATCATGAGTTAAATTTAATTTCACTCTTTTTTACTTATAAAAATTTTAAAATTAAATTTAGACAGTTGAATTTTTTTTTTTGTAAAAAAAACTTATATCTTGTGTAATTTTTGTTTTTTGTTTTTTTTACTGCTACTAAACCAAATCCTGTTTTGGCGAAACCGGCAGTCCATTCGCTCCACATTAATCAAAATTAAAGGTCAGAAGACAATTCATATTAATTACTAAAGTTGGGACCCCCTTTTTTAGTTGTTATTACTTATAAAAATGATAAATAATAATAACACTTACTAAAGTTGTTTTCACCAAGTAACTTACATCGTGCCATAGTTAAAAAGTAATGGTATGGTTATTAAAAAAGAACAACCGATTAAAACCATAGTCAAAGCAACTCAATGTTGAGTATGAGGGACTAGGAAAAAAAAAAAAAATTGTTGAATATGAGGAGGGAAACTTGAACTTAATCCACTGTACATTCAATTTTTATTTACCACACCGGTCAAGCTAAGGACCAGAAAACAATTAACTAATTACTCAAGTTGTTTTCACCCTTGTCAAAAAACAAATGAGCTGATATTACCATCTAACACCTAAGGTAATGGTATTGGTATTAAAAAAGAAGAAAAGAAAAGCCAAAACTATGGTCAAAAGAAGTTCAATGTTGAAAAGTCATGAAGGTAGAAAATTGGCTCTATTTAAAATTTCTGTTTTTATTATTTTTTAAGTAAAAATATTAGCAAATAATTCATAACATTTTTTTTTTTTAAAAAAATGAAATATCCAACAAAACACATTAACAAACCGAGCATTCAACTCATTACAAAAAAGATAAAGTTTTTCTCTAAAAGTAATATTATTTAATAAATTTCTATACGATTTTAATACTAGAATGACAATAAAAATTGACCATTAATTATTATTATTATTTTTTTGTTATAAGTGCTGATTAAAGAGTTGATTTTTACTGCTACATCATCAAATTATATGATACTCGTAGGAGTAATGATATATGTCACCTTATATTCTTCTTGTATCTATAAAAAAATTAATATAATTTTTAAAATTATCATTGGATTAAAATTTAATAGTAATTTATCACAAATTTAATAGTGATTTTAAAAGACATATTAATTTTAGATTGACACAAAGAAGTATAGGTGACACGTATTCCATTAATATAACAGTATACTAAATAACATTACTCTTTAACACATAAAAATTTAATAAACTAAGTTAAAGGTTTTTATTTTATATATTATATATATATACTATATATATTATATTACTCATAATAGTCAAATTTTTGGAAAGTCACGTGCTATTGGCAGTTTGAGTAGTTAGGTACAATCTTCAAATAGCCATATTAGAACTTAATAATTTCTGTTTTTTAGTATTTAAGTCTTCATCAAGAACAAAATGAAAGAAGACAAACCAAAAAAAAAAAAAAAGAAAGGAAAAGACAGAGATATTTTTTTATTATAGCACGAGGAAAATAAAAGTGAAGCCGAGCCGAGCCGACAAGGAACGATGGAGGCTTGTCTCTGTACGAGCAGCTCCATCCGAGCATCCTCAACCAGGAACGTCCAAATCGCTGATACTGCGACCTGCAGAGCCGTGCTCTCCATGTGGCGACCTCCCATTGGCCAAGCACTTTTTCCACCTTTTCCTTTTCTCCTCTATACCTTTAAACCCTTCTCGTCGGAACAGATACTCGGAAAAATCATTTTCATCGGAGCGCCTTCTCTTCTCAGTGCTCAGACAGCGAGCGAGCGAGAGAGAGAGAAAAAAAAAGGGTTAGGGTCTGTGAGCCAAACACCAGTCCACGAAGCTTTTGGAGCTTTTGAGAGTTGCTGCAGATGCTTATTGCGCTTTTATATCTTTATTGGAAAAATTTTCTCAGGAAAATTTAGCTAGCGTCGGCTGTAAGTTGCTTTTTGTTTTGGTCTTATCTTTCTTTTGTTTCTTAGGGTTTCTTTTCCTTTCTTAAACTGCGTGGAAGAATAGGAGGCTTAGAACTCAAGCAAAGTTGTTGCAAGTTTGAAACGGAGCTTACTTTGAAGAAGAACTAATCGGTGAGGAATTTGGTAGTAGTAGCTGTGAATGGTTCATTTGGAACACGGAGCTTCAGAATTAGGAGGAATTGGGCTTTGGTTTTGTGGTGGTTTGACTATGCTTTGGAAAGTGAAATGAACGGTTACTGAAAGTTGACCTTTTGGGGATTAGGCTAATGTTAATTGCGTGAATATTATGTGATTTTGAGATGAGAAATTCGGGTATAATTTGAGGTTGCAAGTTGCAACGATGAGTTGCAGCGAGAAGAACAGAGGAGGCGAAGAGGGGCAGTATTCAACGAAATCGGTGACGCAGAATGGATCGATGGCGGCGTCGTCGCAGTTGATTATCGATGAGAATCTGCTGGTTGACCCGAAATTGCTCTTTATCGGCACGAAAATCGGCGAGGGAGCCCATGGGAAAGTCTATGAAGGAAGGTCAGTGTGAAACTTCTTGCGTAATTCGTGTTTTGTTTGATTTTTTTATTTGTTAGTTTGTGAGACTAGATTGGTGTGGATGTAGCTTTTGAATTTAAACTATATATGCTTCTTTGGCATGTAAAACGTGGTGGTAGTGTAGTGAAGCCTTTTGTTATTTGTTTCGATTAACTAGTTTTTAATTTAATCTTATTGAGATTGGGATGCCCAAAATGTTATCTTTTTTTTTATTGGTTGAGTATGGTGATGGCTGGATTTGTAAGTATTGAGGTTGCAAGGAAGCTCTTCTTGGCACAGGTTGTTATGCCATCATGGTTCGCATGAAATTACAGGATTCCGAGACAAAGGCTTAGTTGGGTTTAGTTGATTATTCCAATCTTTAGTATGGGTAATGGCTTTTGATTGTTTTGTGGATAAACATGAAATTACGATTCCTGCAAAAAGGAATGTAAGGTTTTACAGCATGTATTTGTATAGATGTAACTTTTGATTGTTTTATGGATAAACATGACATTGTTCCAATGTCATCAAATGAGCTGTATCATTGGTGGCTGTTTTAATAATAGCTTGTCTGGCAGTTGTGTCCTAGTCACATAGGTCTAGCATAATATTTTTCAGGTATGGTGATCGAATTGTGGCTATTAAAGTCCTCAATCGTGGGAGCACTTCAGATGAAAGATCTGCACTTGAGAGTCGTTTTGCGCGGGAAGTTATTATGATGTCACGTGTTAAACACGGGAATTTAGTCAAGGTCAGTGTTTTAACTTAAAAATGGTCTGCAATTTATTCATATACCTCTTATGAGAAGGTTATATGAGTATCTGTATCTTAGTTAATTTTGTTTTTTTGTAAGCATTTTCCTTTAATGTGTACCTGACTCATGGTTTCTCACATGGTTGTATCTGTCATGATTGTTTCACTGAGAATACTTCATTTCTGGCTTTTGCAGTTTATTGGAGCTTGCAAGGACCCTTTAATGGTGATAGTGACCGAGCTGTTACCTGGAATGTCACTCCGGAAGTATTTACTTAGCATTCGACCTAGACTATTAGACGTTCATGTGGCTATAAATTTTGCCCTCGATATTGCCCGAGCAATGGAATGTCTACATGCCAATGGGATTATACATAGAGATCTAAAACCTGGTACTTTTCAAGAATATGGTGCATTATACATAATGGACTAAATTTTTTTGAATGTTTGTCATATTTTTATGGGCTTCATGTTTTGGAATCCAATGCTTGTTTGGGGTTTTATTTGGTGATTTGCTCTTTATTGCTGATTGTTAAAAGTAGATACAACAATGTGTTTTAATCTTGTTTCTCTTCCTCTTTTTTTTCCCTCCTCCTTTTTAAATTCCTATAAGTGTGTGGAAACTCATATCAATCATATAATAGCTAATGATAAATACGTAAAAAGCCATTCCAGTTTGCCCTTACTGCCATTTGGTTTAGAGTAATGTTAGAAACTACATTTTTATTTAACTACTATTCCACAATGCTAACGTAGCAGTCCTAACCAATTTTTTTTTTTTTTAACATGATTTAAGAGTTGGTTGAGACTGTCACGTGAGATAGTTATGGGATGAAAATGTGGTTTCTAGCATTACTCTTTGGTTAATCCTCTATGCTGTGCATTATCCAATTATGCCATGGACATGGGTCATAGTTCATTATAGTTTGGTTTTTGTTCAAGCTATGATATTGCAAAATTTATATTGGAAACATAGATTTGGAGAGAAAAACACCTTCACGTGCAAAAGATGCTGTGTATTGATTTTTTTAATCACTTTAGAAATTTGAGTTTTTGATGCTTGTCAAGTTGATGTTCAGCTGAAAATAGAAATTTTGGGTTATACATCCTGGATTATGGATGCTATTCTAGTTCAATATGTGACCTTTATTTATTTTACTAAGTTATTGAAATTTGTGTCAAATTGCAGACAATTTGTTGCTTACAGCGAATCAGAAGTCTGTGAAGCTTGCAGATTTTGGTCTTGCAAGAGAGGAATCTGTGACAGAGATGATGACTGCAGAAACTGGGACTTACCGTTGGATGGCTCCTGAGGTTTGTCTTATTCAACATGACTTGTTAGTTCAATGGACAAAAAAGTTCTGTGGTTGATGGTGCTTATGCTATTAATTGATCATCAAGATGGAGAGATATGTAGGATCATCAAGGCTAAGTCAGGAAAATGGAAACATGTACGCAGTAGACAAGCACCTAAACAGACACATATATTACACGATAGTTGCTACTAAACTTGGATTTATGATTTTTATTCAGAGGAGTGTTGCATAATTCCTCAGAGAAATCTGGCATTAGATTGGTGGATGTCATTTGGGTTGTGAATAAGTTAGTAAATTGGACTTTGACTGTGACTACCTCCTATATGTCGGTAAAGACCTCTTTTGTTGGACATTTGTCTGAGTCTGTGGTCCATGTGGTTCCATATGTTGTGGAGTAGTATTTTCTAGAAAATACTACTCCACAATAATCACTTAGGCTAATTCTTGGATATATAATGCTGTGGTGACCTTAGGGGCACCCCTGATTGCTGGCCCCCTTCGTGTAACTTCCATTCCTTAGGCTTGCTTGCGAACTAAGAAGGTTATGTAAATCTATGTGAATAATTGTAAATAAATATAGGAATGTATATCAATCTGCAAGTGATCTCCATGTAAATACTTTTACACCATTATTGGAAGCTGTCATTAGTTTGAGATTGCTTTCCTAATGGACCTAAATAAGCTCAGTTTTTGGTTTCTCTGTCTTCATGTCTCAATTCTCTGCTTTGTTCAGTTCAGTGTCACTGGTCAATATTATTCTTGAGGGAAGGCCTGACTCGCATAGGAAGAGGGGTATTATGATGATTTAGTTAAAACTGTGTTAAGCTTTTGTCTCGATTTGATCTTTCCTGTAGCTTAGGAGCTGTCAGTATTGACTGCACCTGCAGAAGAAACTTTGATTTAAGGCTTCAAGTATGTTGTATGTTATGTTTCCTTTGTTTAATTTTTGTTATCCTTTTGTTTTTGGATTATTATTTACATAAGCCTCATAAGCCATAAACTTTGTTTTCACACAAGGCAGCCAAGCAGAAACTTGTTAGACAATCTTCCTTGGGGCTTTGATAATTTTCATTTGTGGTTGGGTGCACTTCTTGGTTTTTTAGTTCTGCTCTGCATCAAGATTTTAAGAGTTTTATGGATGTACTTGTAATGCATAGAACCTTTCTTACCAATTGCTAGACTTTTACCTACAATGTATTTGTCTTTGCAGTTGTACAGCACTGTGACATTGCGTCAGGGAGAGAAGAAACATTACAATAACAAGGTTGACGTCTACAGTTTTGGAATTGTCTTGTGGGAACTATTGACCAACCGCATGCCATTTGAAGGCATGTCCAATTTGCAGGCTGCTTATGCTGCCGCTTTTAAGGTGAAAAAAAATCTTATATGATTTTTTTTTTCTATGCTTTTGGTGATTATGCTATGTTTGCTTTCCTATTCATTTTGGATGCCTCACTTCAGATGCCAATATAACTTTATCAAATGCAGACCGATAATAAACCATGCCTCTGTTCACTTTTGTAACTTCCGGTCTGTGCTTTGAGGGGCATCCTTAAAGTTCTTGTGCATAGTGAGAGTTCTAAAATCTACGTTTTTTTTATTTACTTTATATTATTGTCAATCTGAAATGCAGCAGGAGAGGCCTAGTCTACCAGAGGATATATCCCCTGATCTGGCCTTCATCATACAGTCCTGTTGGGTTGAGGACTCTAACCTGAGGCCGAGCTTTAGCCAGATCATCCGCATGCTTAATGAATTTCTCTTCACTCTTTCACCACCCTCACCACCCTTACCGGAATCCGATACCAAGGCTGTGGCAACTAGTAATGGTACCATGACTGAATTTTCCACGCGTGCGAGG
Source organism: Betula pendula (assembly GCA_900184695.1). NCBI lineage: Eukaryota > Viridiplantae > Streptophyta > Magnoliopsida > Fagales > Betulaceae > Betula > Betula pendula. The sequence goes on along the minus strand of FXXK01000078.1, from coordinate 23,925 downwards.
GGGAAGTTTGCTTTTCTACGTCAGCTCTTCACTGCTAAGAGGACCAAGAACTCACAATGAGCGGGTAAATTTTTGAAAAAAATTTCTATTTTTTTTTTTTTCCCCTGCCCGAAGAAAATTGTCATGCAACAGTAGATATATAATCTTAGTGAATTCTGGTTAATTACCTAGGTATCATGATTACTGAACGATGAAAAATATTGAACCGATTGATGTTCATGGGGAAACTCATTGGGAAATAAAAAGAAATATATGACTTGACATTGTCTAGTTGATGCTGATCTTGATGAAAAGGAGATAAATGGTTTAGACATTTTTCTGTTGACACCGATGCCACTTTAATTGAAATGCTTATTATGAGGCAATCCTCTGTTCCCCCCCCGCCCCCCCTTTAGGTGAAGAAAACTATTTCTTAGGTGCTTTTTTATTTGTCGAGATTTGGTTTAGGTGCGGTAAAAAAAACAACAGGAAATTCCTTGGTAGTGTTTTTGATGGTCCAAAATTAATTCCAAGTTTTTTTTATGAGAAAGAGAGTGAAATTAAATATGAACCATTGAAATAACTACACGAAATCTATTGTGGATTTTTTTAGTCCTGGGTTGGACCACCATGTCTTATCTGTAAATAAAGAATGTGTATAAATGTGTTTGTGCATGACACTCCCCCCCCTTCCCCCTCTTTCTTTTTCTTGATCATGAGCGCTATGGGCGTACAAGGGGCACTAGGTTGGTTAGCGGTTAATTGCAGCAGCAAGTTATGCCGGTTATTAACGGCTAACTGTTTTTTAAGTAATGGGCCTTTTGTGCAATTTTTAGTGTTTTGGCTTTCTTTAAGCCTTTTTTATCGCCTACTTTAAACTTTTTGGGGCATGTTTTAGTGTTTTCAAACATTAGAATTCATGGACTTAAAATATTACTACTAATAATCATTTCGTATTTTAAGTATTTTTGTGTTTTACGCGGTAACATTGCCTACAATAGTACCTATAGTACCTCTAGTTACTATTGTAAACTTTGTACATATCAATATAAAGTTAGAAAGTTAGACATGCTGCATGCAATGTGAATCGAATGAGAAGTGAGATTATTAGGAAATTAAAAATTCTACTCAAATATTATTATTTTTAAACCGGTTAGTGGTTATTAACCGCTTTTGCCTACCCCTAAAATGGTTGAACGCAACTGGCCTAGGCGATTATTAGCGGTTAATAATTGTCTCGCCTGTACATCTCTGGGTGCAATTGGAACTAGAAGCCTTCTACGAAAATAATCAAAATTAAATCCTAAAATTGAAGTTTAATTTGGATACAGGCTTTGTGCAGTCATCTTCATGCAATTCTTCCTCCAAAGGAATAGCATGAATAAAAATATACAGATTCCGAAAACGGTGTTGTCTAAATTAGCACCAATGAAAGTATCTTTTTTGTATTTAGCCCATAAAACGTAAATCACAAGGCCACCACAAATTTGTGCATGTAACTCCGGTTAGTGTTAGAACTTAGTAACATCCTTGGCGAACAGGGATAAAGTTTTTGATTTTTTTTTTAAATTACGTTATTTTACAAAATATATATGAAAATTACATGTATTTTGAATACATGTCAGTTTAATAAATTGAGTTGAAGAAATTTTTTCAATTGGATTAAAATTCTTTTAACCTAATTTGGAAAAAAAGAAATTGTCAATTGATCCATTTATCTTATGGTTAGAACAAACTTCCCGATGCAAGAGGTTTTTAACTATGGATATAAATTTGCAAAGCAAAAATTTGTTGGTAAAAAATTGAGAAATACTTCTTTTAACTTTTTTGTTCTAATAAAAAAGCCAAAACATATTTTTGAAAAAAAGCTAAAAAAAATGAAGCAGCTTCTCTTAAATACCATTCCCTTTTGAAAACTGTTAAAAAAACACAAAAAAATTCTTGCTCCCTTCATTTAGGGAACAAAAAATGATTCCCTTAACATTATTTTAATATAAAAACTTTCTCTCTCCTCTCTCTTATCTACCATTTGTTTAAAACAATATTTAAATAATTTATCTTTCCTCTATCTTTTTTCTAGCATTTAATTTAAATAGTATTTAATTCATATAAAGAAAGATTTATGGAGTGCATTTAAATAGAGAACTAAAAAGGACAGAAATTAGCTACAAACTGGTTTGTAGCAATTAGCTACAAGCCAGTCTAATAAATGACATGTGTTCTTTAGCATGTGAGAAACACATATTTTTTTAATAGCATGTGCTTCTCACATGCTTTTTTTTAATAGCATTACTAAGAAACATGTGTTTCTCACATGCTAAGGGACACATGTCATTTTATTAGACTGATTTGTAGTTAATGCTACAAACAGTTTGTAGCTAATTTCTGTCTAACTGAAAAATAGTTTTATTCCCTACATTAAAAAAAAAGTTTAAGATAAATTCCACAAGCCCGTTCGGAGGAACTATTTGTTGCCAATGATTATCCGGAGGCGCATTTTGCGTATCAACAGCCAGGAATGTTCCCGTTAAAAGTACTTTAAACAAAGATTGGTCCTTTTAAACCAATGTGGAAATTCATAGTCGAATGTCGAGGAAATGAACGTGAGCTTCGTCCCATAATTAGCAGCCGAAAGACCAGAGATGGAAGATGCTGATGAGAGCCACAGTTTCAGTTTCTCACATAATCCCCAAGCTTCAGCGACTTTCTTCTATAAAAGAAGTAGAACAAGCCCAAGCTATTATCGTCAAAGCTGGCCTCTACAACCACCCTTACATACTCGCCAATCTCATCGCCTTCTCGGCCCTATCCCCATTGGGAAGCCTCGCGCATGCGCAGGCCATGTTCCAAGAAACTAAAATGGACGATGCTTTCATTTGTAACACTATGATTAGAGCTTACACTAACAGCGTTTTTCCCATTAGAGCTATTTATATTTACAACCATATGCAACACGTGAATGCTGGGTCTGATCATTTTACTTACACTTTAGTGCTCAAGGCGTGTGCTAGAGCTTCGAGGTGCAAGGAAGAAGGTGGAGGATGTGATGGGTTTGGTGTTGCTCGAAAGGGAGCTGAGATTCATGGCCGGGTTTTGAAGTTGGGGTTTCATTGCGATGCTTATATTCAGAATTCGTTGGTTCATATGTATTCGCAGTGTGGGTTCGTGGGTCACGCCCGTCGAGTGTTTGATGAAATGACTGAGCGAAGTGTTGCGTCGTGGAATATCATGATAATGGCCTATGATGAGATTAATGATTTCAAATTGGCGGATTGCCTTATTGAGTTGATGCCTGAGAAAAATGTGGTTTCATGGAATACCCTGATTGCGCGGCATGTTAGGTCAGGTAATATTGAAGCTGCAAGAAAGGTGTTTCTAGAGATGCCGGAAAGGGATGCGGTTTCTTGGAATTCGATGATTGCTGGTTATGTTCAGGTTAAGGACTATGCTAGAGCATTGGCGTTCTTCGATGAAATGCAAATTGCTGAGGTGGAGGCAACAGAAGTAACTCTTACATCTGTTTTGGGTGCTTGTGCTGAGACGGGTGCATTGGAGATGGGTAGGAAGATCCATGAGTCCTTGAAAGAAAAGAACTACAAGATTGAAGGGTATTTGGGCAATGCCATTGTAGATACGTATGCTAAATGTGGGAATTTGAGTTTGGCTTGGGAAGTATTTAATGAGCTGAAAATGAAACCGGTAAGTTGTTGGAATGCAATGATTATGGGTTTGGCCGTCCATGGTTATTGTCAGCGAGCTTTGGAATTGTTTGCAGCCATGGAGTCAAGGCTTGATGAGATCAGGCCGAATCGGGTAACTTTCATCGGTGTTCTAATTGCTTGTAGCCATCAGGGTTTGGTGGAAGAAGGACGCCAGTATTTCAATCGCATGATTAAGGTTTACAAGATCATGCCTGATATAAAGCATTATGGTTGCATGATTGATCTTCTTAGCAGATGGGGATTGTTATATGATGCTTGGCAGATGATCGAAACCATGCCTTTGCCCCCAACCGCTGTGTTGTGGAGAACTTTGTTGGGTGCCTGTAGGGTTCACGGGAATGCTGAATTGGCTGAGGAATCTTTCCGACAGCTTGCCAAGTTGGAAGTTCTTAGTGATGGAGATTATGTTTTGTTATCTAACATTTATGCTGAATCTGAGAGATGGGATGACGTTCAGCGAGTGAGGAATGAAATGATTCGTGTTGGAGTTCCGAAGAAACTTGGGTCCAGCAATATAGAGATGAGATAACGAGAGAAGAGTGCTGCCAGGATTGTATTTTTAAGAAAAGTTTCTATATAAATTGATGTTACAGTTTATGTCGGTTATTAAAGAATTAAATTTAGTGCTTAAAATTTAATTATAAATTTTGTAGCTTCTATTTTTGTGTAAATAGACAGAATTTTTCTTTAAATGAAGTCAAAATAATTTTTTCTAGTCCAATCTATAAAATTGTTAGTGTTTCTTAACACGTCATGTGTCCTTAGAAGAATAAACAACATTTTCTTAAAAAAAATCTCATTTCTTTTTTATTTTCTTTCAAACTTAAAAAAGAAAAAGAAAAAGACTTGAACTTTGAATTTTATGAGTTTCTTATTAAGTGAAACAGACGTTATAAATAAGGACAATGCTATTTGTCCATCTAAATTCATCCATCTTTGTCCATCTATCACTAGATGACAAAATTTATATTATTATTTTATTACATAAATTTTGTCATGTAGTAATAGATAGATAAAAATAGGTGAATTTAGATGGACAAGTAACATTATTTTATAAATAATTCTATACAGGTTTAATTGTAACTTGACTTTTGGTGTATCGTTACAAATTTATCCCTCCACGTAATAATGTATAGATAACCCTTTTGTGTACCTAAATCTTATCCATTTGACTGGCTCTTATTATAGCATCTTAAATTGAAAACAAAAAAAAAAAACAAAAAGCGAAGAACCAAAGACTGACTTGTTCTAAAGTCAGCTTTACCTTTTCTAAATTGGCAAATTGCCGTTTTTTTTAGCTAAATTCGGGGTTTTTATTTATATTCAAACATCATGCTCAGCAGAACATGATGAATTCAAATGAAATTAGTAGGTAGAGTTGTAAACTTTCGAGTTTATCTCCAATATTTTTTTTCTTCCTTTTTTGACGACTGACTTTGACGAGAGCCACAAGACTGAGAGAGCCCTGAGAGCACCAATCCCATCGCTAGCCTCTCACCCATGGAACCGGAAATCTAAGACTTATTAACCAGTCCATATTCCAACACCATTCTCGTATCTTACAGCATTCACACACCGATTAGTCAAAAATTATTTTAGCTGGTCGGGATACAAATTTGAATAAAAAAAAATCGCTCATATTAGGTTAGCTAATTTAACAGCACCATTGGATTAAACTTACAAACTATTCAACGGTATGGATATCTGACAAATGCACACACAGACACACAGTGCAGCGTATGACCGTGACTCCGTGGAAAACAAAGACCGAAGTCAATGCCCCTTTAGACGATCGTTACGAGAGGAAATTACCTTAAACCTACCGACCTTGATATTTTATAGAATTATGTTTTATTTTTATTTTTTTATTAAATATTAGCTTTTCTTAATCTAAAAAATATATGATATGATACTCGGATCTCTTTTAAATTATTTAATACCCTCAGAAAAAAATACAAGATCTATCATAATATATGTAATATGCTGATAGACAGCGTACAAATTTTATAAGTGCTACAGGGGGTTGTTCAGTTTTTATATTAAAAGCCTTTTATAAACCTAATTTGACAATTTACAATTAAAATAATTAATTATAAATGGACAAATCATGTTTGTAACGAACTTGTAATATAAATTGTAGTATTCTAGATTTTTTAAAAAAAATTTATTAGTTTTGTTAAACAAAAATTAGTAGCTAAGGGTCATTAAAGGGATATTAATATGTAAGAATAACCAATACGCATTGTTTTGGGAATTTTAGAAAGAATAATATCATATTTAAAATAAGTACATAATGTGACGTAGTTTTGCAAATACCTCAGATGGAAGTCTTTGTGATTTTTTCGAAGTAAAAGTACTGAGAGAGAGAGAGAGAGAGAGAGAGGGAGAATTTATAGAAAGAGAAAGTACACGCAGCAGAGAGAGGAGAGGCTGGATAATCTTCCCTGGATTCAAGATCTAAAGGAGATCATCGATTATCGCTTCGAATCTTCTTCGAAGATTTCTTAGAGTTAATCTAGAGAGAGAGGGGGTTTAACTATGCAAATTACTTGGTTTCATGAATGAAACCCAGAGCAGTCCAATTTCTCGTGGGTTTTTCATAATTGAGTTCAATTGCTCGAGTAGGGACTGGGTTTTTTTATCTGGGTGAATTTGGTGAACAGGGTCTGCTTCTGATCACAGAAAGACTCAGTTTTTCTGATGAGACAATGGCGGACAATGCAGCAGCATTGCACACTGCTATAAACTCTGTGCAGGCATTAGGGAGAGGCTTTGATGTGAATTTTGATACGAGGTTGCTCTACTGTAAAGGAGTGGCTGGGTCTAGGGTGGTTGAAGTTGATGAAGAACACACTAAGGATCTTTTCCTCTATGAGAATCTAGTTGTGCCCAATGTTCCCAGGGACATCAAGAACTCTCAGGAGGCCGTTGGGCGTCAGAGCTCTGGGGTTTGCAGTTTCCATGAGGTATGAATATGGTCTCCTTCTCTATGACTCCTTGTTCTGTTCATTTGTATCATGGGTTTGTCAAATCTTACGATAACCATATACGTTTTTGTGCAAAATGGGAATGTTTTGTTTTTCATTTGCATTATATTTGTATTTTGGGATATAGTGGATGTGTCCATTTATGATTAGGTTTTAGGATTTGAATTGGGTTTGGGTTAGACTACTGGATCGACCATGAGTTGGAGCAGATGTTGTTGTTATACATAAAGCAGTGATGATGATGTCCAGCAAATTAATTCGTACTTCCTAAGTAACGATGGTAAGGAAAAATTTTCACCCTCAATTTATGGCACTCTGATCATCCACGAGGGACTTTTCCTACCTGAAGAGAATTTGTTTTACTTACCACAAGAACATAAAGAAGAAAATTTTCCTTGGATCAGAATTGATGGACCTTATAGTTGTTACCCCATGTTGTAAATTCTTAATTTCAAAATTTTTGATGCCGAGTAGAACTTAGGCTGTTCTGACAGCATGTGTAGTAAGCAGAAACTGAAGATTGAAGTTTAAAGGTAATTCACAAAGAGAGAAAAATATCGAATAGGGAGGAGAAAACCTTAGCTGCCCCAAAGAAAACATAGAATAACTCTGAAAATATTGAAATATGGTTATAACTTGAAGTGTAGAACTAAAAACATAGAATAACATAGTATAACTCTTTATATAGCTGAAGCAAAACAACTTTTTGTCAAAAACGGAAAAGTCTAATTTTTACATAAAATTAAACTGCTGAATAAATTAAAGGTTTTTCCAAATATTTGGCGAAATCTGGTAATAAAATCACTACTAAAATGAGAAAATAAATATTTCTTAAAATGGCAAAAATTAACTTAAAATAGTGATTCGGAAGGGGAAACAATGGATTTTTGGCCCGAAAACGGTGCTCATCGAGTGTCACTCGTTGGCCACGATGTGTGCGCAAAACAGAGCTTTCCAAATTGGGGTCTTATGTGTTATTTTGATACTTGTAGTCAAAAATTATGCCCAATTTACTACCTATTGCCCCAATTATGCCTGATTCTATCAACTCTTGTGTGCGCCAAAAAGAGCTTTCCAGATTGGGGTCTTATGTGTTATTTTGATACTTGTAGTCAAAATTATGCCTGATGTACTACCTATTGCCGATATTGCCCCATTATGCCTGATGGCTGATTCTATTGACTCTTGCCATTCTTGCGTTGACCTTCTTTGTCAAGATATTCAAGCACCATTAATTCATAATCTAACAACTCAGCAACCGCCGATCCTCTTGCATCAATTTTCCTCAGCTTGCTAGTTGCTTATCTTAGCTATTTCACCAGCCAGAACCTCATGCTGACCCCTTGAGAAATTTATTGAAAGAAAACACTTAAAAAGAACTTAAAATGTATTTATGAAGTAGGACATCTTTATTTTTACAACTAATGGACGGTATGCTTGGGCTTGCGATGGTGCCTGAGATTGAGCTCAATCCCCCCGGCGGGAAGAACAAGAATTTTACTTCTCACATCCATCCCAATGTCTTGGATTCATATTCTGTGGCTAGCCTGATTATTGATTATAAGTTTGGTATTGTCTGATCCTTGGTTTTCATGCCCAACCACGTGAGGCTGGGGATGGGAATTGAACTTCTAGATCATATCTTAGTAGTTTTGGAATATTTGAATCCATGAGTTGTATATTGAAATTCAAAGCATTAGCTCAAATGTTTGATTGGTCACAATGATGAAGTCATTGATAAGCGCATTGCCTATGGTAAGAGGCATTGTTTATTTTTAAATATGAGGTAAAGATAGTAGTGGTCAACAACCTATGTGGCGTCAAGGAAGAAATGCGGAATGAACAGCATAAGTATTTTCTAAAGTCAAGTGCATCTTGTAGCCTATTGTCAATGCTTTGAATGGCAATTGTTATAACATACTTTTATCATGAATGACTGCAGATGGTGGAATATTTTAATCAAAAGGCTAATCTTTCCGGAAGTTTTCCTCTTGGTAGTTTTAACTCTGTATTTAGCTTCACTGCTTCAAAGCAAATTGACGTTGTAGCCACAAAGACCCTTTCTATGGATGGCTTTTATATTCCTCTGGCCAAGGTTCAGCTTATAAAATGCCCATTGGTGTTGCAAGAAAATGTCAAACGAGCAGTTCCAACTTGTTGGGACCCACCATCCTTGGCAAGGTATGAATGTTGAAATTTTGCTAAGGAAAATAATGATAAGGTTTAAATTGCCCCTAATTAGAATTTTATGTTTTGACAGCTTTATTGAAAATTTTGGGACGCATGTCATCACATCTGTAACTGTTGGTGGTAAAGATGTGATTTATGTTAAACAACATCAATCTTCACCTTTATCAACCATGGAAATCAAAAAATATGTTCAGGAAATTGGAAACCAGAGATTTTCTGACACAGAAATCCATACACACTCAGGTCAAATGAAATTCAAGGACAAGGCTAGTTCCACAAAATATCTTATGCCTCTTCTTTTCTTTTTCTCTTCCTTCATTTCCATTGACTTTTTGGTTACTGTTGACCTTCTCTGGTAACTGTTTTGTTTATTTATTTTTGAACATTGCAGGGTGGTGATTCTGGTTTGTTCAATAGCCAAGGAATATATCCTCAACCCACTGCTGCACCATATCTTACTGGGAAAGAAGTATGTTAAAACTTAAATTGTTTATTCATACACTCACATTGCACTTGATACATCTTTTTTATCTTTTTTTTTTTTAGAATTTATGTTCTTTTTGATGAGCTTGTCCATATCAGCCTCCATTTCCCCCACGCGTTTACATAAAATGCATTGTTGTATCTTGTTTTTTTCTTTTTTGGTCAATAAGATACTCTCTACTGATGAATGATGTCTCAATTTTACATTCAGTGGTTTTTTTTTTTAAAATGTAATTATAGAGATTGGTGAGCATGAGATAGATTGGTGCTGGAGATTGGACTGTGAAATTTGGATGGGCATGAGAGCCGAACTTTTTACTCACTGTCAATCGTATACACTTTCGCATTAATGATTGCTATTTGCCAGGCATTGGTCATTGAATCATGGCTATGTTTGGCAAAGATTTCTCTCATTTCTCCCAAAAAAAATAGTCAAACTCTTTTATTCACATTACCAAACAACTTTCTTTACTTTTCTCTCACAAAAAATTCAAAACTCCTTTCACCTTTATATTACATCAATCAATTCCTTTTCACCTTCTGCTCTCAAAAGTCATTACCAAACATACCATAGTGTCCTTGAACTCATAATTTTCTGGAACTCTGACTGATGCAGGATGTGACAGTCATCTTCCGCAGAAGGGGAGGAGATGATCTGGAACAAAACCACACCCAATGGGCAAGAACTGTCCGGTCTTCCCCGGATGTCATTGAGATGGGCTTTTTCCCTATAACAGCGCTGCTTAATGGGGTGGCAGGAAAGGAGTATCTTACCCGTGCTATTAATCTGTATCTTGAATGTAAGGCACCTTGAGCTTCATGATTGTTGAGTTGGAATTGTTCCCTCATTTGCTATAGTATCCTTGCAACTGTAGTTTTGAAATTCCTTTTGGATAACTGTGCGCAGATAAGCCTCCTCTTGAAGAATTGAGATACTTTTTAGAGTTTCAGATTCCTCGGATATGGGCCCCTGTACATGATAGGATAGCTGGCCACCAAAGGAAGGAACCTGTTTGCCCATCTTTGCAATTCAGCATAATGGGGCAAAAACTTTATGTCAGCCAAGAACAGGTATGAACTTTTGCAATTTATGATTCTAACCATTAGTCCTTCAAATTATTTGAAAACATGGGAAATACATATTTTTTTTCCCTCTAATTCAAGAACAAATTCATGGTTTTGTCAGTAATCTGTCAGTCTGACTCCTACCTCCTTATTCATTAGATATTAGCGATTTTTGCCTTCATGTAAATGCAGATATCGGTTGGACGGAAGCCAGTAACTGGCTTGCGATTATGTCTAGAAGGAAGCAAGCAGAATCGACTGTGTATCCATCTTCAACACTTAGCTTCTCTTCCAAAGATCCTTCAGCCGTATTGGGACCCCCACGTGGCTATTGGTGCTCCCAAGTGGCAGGGACCGGAGGAGCAAGATAGCCGATGGTTTGAGCCTGTAAAATGGAAAAATTTCTCTCATGTGAGCACTGCACCAGTTGAGAACCCTGAAACCTTCATTGGTGACCTCTCTGGTGTCTACATAGTCACCGGAGCTCAGCTTGGAGTGTGGGATTTTGGGTCAAGAAACGTCTTGTACATGAAGCTTCTGTATTCTAGGCTACCCGGCTGTACGGTACGAAGATCGTTGTGGGACCATACTCCGAATGATAAGTCAAGAAAAGTGGTGTCTACAGGTAGCAACTCCAATACGGGTGACTCAAGTTCAGGGTCAAGAGAAAGCTTAGTGGGGAACAAGTTTGTTAAGTTTGTTGATATGTCCGAGATGAGCAAGGGGCCTCAAGATCCACCAGGACATTGGTTGGTTACTGGTGCAAAGCTTGGTGTGGAGAAAGGGAAAATTGTTTTGAGAGTGAAATACTCCCTGCTAAATTACTGAGTTTAATGTATGGTTTTGTATGAATGATGTGCAGTGGCTGGCTTTTGTTAGGTACAGATGCTGTTTTTGATGCGTATATAAATTGTGTTCGTCATGCGTATACTTCTGCAGTGTGATGGGCTTGGGTTAAATGGAGTTCTCAGAGGATGTGTTTTAGGGTGGTTTTGGTGGATGGTTTCCCTAGAGATACTGGCAAATTCTGTAGAATATGTTTAATCCCATTTCGGCAAATGACAGATTTAGAAAGTTTAGATAGTTCTTCTGTACAAGAATGTTAAACTTAACTAGGGGTATTTTTTTGTTTTTTTTTTTTAAAAAAAAAGATAAGTTTTTCTTCGTTTATTTCTGTTTTCTGAATTACCTTCCCTAGGCTGCCCAGCTCCAGAAACTCTGCAGAATCCTAACAGAGAAAAAGTTGAAAAAAAAAAAAAAAGGTACAAAGTTTTTGAACCGAATAGACTAATTTCTTACAATATCGTCTATTAAATTGATATGTATTCAAAATGCATTTGAATTACAAATTGGATTTAAATAATTTCTTACAATTTGTGTTCAAAATACATGTGAGAATCATATATTCTATTAAAAATGCACATGTGAATTACATACATTTTTGACAAATCAGGTTAATAAATTGGATTAAAGAAATCTTCCAACTTAGTTTAAGGAAAAACTTTATTCAAAACAAAGGGCCTCTATCTTTTTAGTTAGGGTATTTTTTTTTTGTCTTTTTTAATTTTGTATGCCTCGCTTTCCAACCGTTAAAGAGAAAACTGAACTGCTTAGAGTAATTTTTATGTGTTTATTTTTGCGTTAAATTAATTGGACAATAATGTATGTTGCATTTTGTTGTTATGTTAATGGTTTCTTTCTTTCTTTTTTGGATAATGCGAATGGGGTTATTGTTTTGGTTTTTGTGGGAGAGAAATGATACATGCACGCTCAAGTCTATTGCCACGTCAGGAAGTGTGTACTTAAAAGTACATATAGCATTTCTCTTTGTAAAATGGCTTCATTTTAACTTTTTTTTTTAATCATTAGAGCCATGTCAATCATTCAAGAATATTGAAATGCGTGTTGGTAGGTGTACTAAAACTTTTATTACAAGTTCTTTACAAATTGACGTGACAACTTACTCCATACCATGTAAGACATTAAACAATTAAATTTATTCGTCAAAATTTGTTGCTTAATTTTTCTTCATATGCTACTTAGCACATCACACTCATGTAGACTATCACATGAGTTTGAAAGTGAATTTTTTTTAATTATTATTCTATTCAATATAGGGAAATGGAAAACAGATTATAAATAAGGGTTTTTGCCAGTTTTAATCTCAAAGAATAAAGAAAATGAGAATTTTGGGGAATGCTTCAAAATATAAAGTGAGAAGCAATCCATTTGCAACTAAATGTGCACATTGATATATCTTGAAATCTTAGAAGCGGTCCACTTTTCAAAGAGACTATTAGAGCACACAACCAATTTGTGAACAAATGACCTTTATTAATGGCCAAGATAGTTAACAAGGATCCCCCTTCAAGATGGAGAGATGAGCAACCATAAAGGATGGCATGGCGTAAAGCAAGGAGCATTGTCTGGGCCTCCCCCACTGAGGCCTCTAATGGATGTAATTTTTTGATAGTTGTAATAAAAGTTATAGTACTTCAAACATTTTAAAAAGTAGAATTAAGTAATTGAAAAAGTAAAGATTAGGGGACCACCTTAGTATCACTCTCAACCACTTGAAATTGCCAAGTCATGAGAGAAGGGAGTGGAGGAAGAAAAGAACATAAATTACATAATAACAGTCTAGTAATTCTTTGTAATTCATGATTCATACATATGAAATGGTACTTATTTAACCCCTCGCACTTGGTTTTCAACCAACTTGAAAAGTACATTTGTTGAAAATGATACACTATAGAACAATATGTATAACATAAGAGTAATGTTAAAAACTACACTTTTATCTCATAACTATCCCACCTTATTAACATTGCAGTACCAATCAATTTTTTTTTTTTTTTTAACAGAGATATTGAAGTATTGATCGGTACTACCATGTCTATAGGATAAGATAATTATAGGATAAAAATATGATTTTTAGCCTTACTCATAACATAAATATCTATACCTTTTACTCCATGTTATAAAGCATATCTACTTTGCCACTATAGCATTTACCAATCACACCTTATTCTCTCTCTCCCTAAGCTCCTTGCAATACATTCTTTTAAGCACACAAATTATCTAGAATTGACCTCCTTCAAAGGTCTGTCCAAATTGCCAACCGGCAGGCACAACATTGTAGCTGGTGACCGTGGTGCCATCACTGGCGGTGACCTTGAAGGAGAGGCTCTGGCCGTTGAGGTATGAGTTGCTCTGCCAATTTTGGCCCCAATTTCTTGACATGGTTTGCCACCCTGTCCTAGACCCCTTGATTGACACTGTCTGTACATCCCCTGCTCCCCCAACATTTGATATCAAAACCAAGTTGAAGTAAGAATGGCCATTGATGGTGAACCTTATGCCTCCTTTCTTCACACATGGGACCCTGACAAAACCAACATATGAATGATGAATCAAATAAATTTAAGATTTTAAAACAGTTTCAACCTCAAAGTTTTTTGTTTAGATTTTAAGAGGTTAGATCTATTGTAATAATCTCCCGCTCTAGCGTGTGTACCCCACGCATTACTATGGTGCGAGTAGACTGAACGCGCCGCCATCCCCTTTTTGTCTACTGCTGCAGATCATAGCTCATGTGGCTCTCCATTGTAGAATCATTTTGATTCACCAAAAATTCCAAATCTAAATCTGACACTTAAAAATATCTAATTTTTGTGTTTTCTACCTCACTACGACAAATGATATCTCCTCTGCCACTGTACATTTACCTTTTAGTCTCCCAATTTCCTTATAAACTAAATAAGAGCCAAGTTAAAAATGGTTTCTTTTATTGATACCTATACCTTTCACCATGGACCACTACAACCAACTTTATGGGCAACTTTTTCAATTGCCTTCTTTGCCTTCGAAGATTCCATCCAGATGTGTGACTGAATTGTTATGAAGATTGGATTTTCTTAAAATATTGTATCTTTAGTGTTTGTTTGTAAATCTTAAAATAAAATATTTCTAAACAAAAACCTTTTAAGTTTCTGAAAAAGAAAAAAAAGTTACCTTTTGAAGAGTACGGGTACAATTCCAGCTCGATATTGAGCAACGTGCAAGAAAGCAGGCTCGGCCAAATCAAAGTGTTGAAGAGGGGGGTTGCACCAGCCACCATTGTCATTAGAGAGAGCTTGATTAGGAGGGCAAAGGTTGGTGGCAGTGACAGTGATGGTGCCAGGGAGGCACCACTGAGGGTCGTCATTGCATTGTAATTCGTAACACGCTCCGCAGCTCAACCCATTGTTGAATAGAGCTGTGCTTAGAGCTGCCGTTTTCGTCCCGTATCCCTGGCTGTACAAGTTCCCATACCCACATGCTCCCCCTGCAAATTCAAACCACCATCTACGTACATCACCTTTTAACAAACAAATACCTGCAACGCCTAATATAATTAACAAGTTTTGTGGTTTACCCATTGTGCCGGAAGCGTCACTTCCCCCATAAAACGTGGCGTGGGCTGTCTGCCACCCACCGTCGTAGTGTCCATAGGCGCCACGAAGACATAGGATGAATAGAAACAACGAAAGTTGAATTGCTAGAATGGCCATTGTCTTTGCTTTTGTGTGTGTGGGGGGAGAGAGAGAGAGTCAAATGCTTGCTTGGATTGAGCCTCTGGAGAGTTTAGTAGAAGGGGAAGCTATTTATAGTAGTACTACATAAAAAGAGAGTATGTGGTGGGATAGATAGAGGGTTAGGGAGGGTAGGCTAAAATCTATAATTACGTTAGCTTTGCAAAATTTTATTAAGGAAATGCGTAGGATATAGCTTTTACTTGCTTTATAATTCAATTCTTTTACAAACTGACGTGTCACTTCTTGTAGTATTGTCACATTAATCACAATTAAATTTAATTATTTAGTTATGTATGTTGATGTGATAAGTATCATATAGACTTATAAACTGACATAACAGTCTACGTGATACTGACACGCTACGCACCTCAATCAAATTTAATTGTTTAGTAGCCGACGAATCAAGTGTTAAGTGAATTGCATGTTAGTTTGTAAGGACCTTGTAGTGTCTCTTACAATACTCTTTACTATAATCACCTTACAAACTCATGTTGCGGTATCTTAATTGTGAAAAAAAATTATGAAATAAAGTTTGATAGATAAATTAATTGTTCAATGAATTATGAAGTGACATTTGGACTCTTGTGAGATATTTATAATAAAAGCAATCTTATAGAGCTTCTCACATCACTTTTTGTTAAGAGTAGTGATATTAAATAAAATGTTATACGACTGTTATACATACAATTTAATAATATAACAATAAAAATTAGTTATTGAATTAGCACTCGAAAAAAAAAAATCAAAAACTAATTTTGATTACTACATACACATAATCCCAAGTGTATTTTATACTAAATAACAATATTATTTCAATCTTTTGTTAATTACCAAGGACATCATATAAGGATGAATAGCCAACCGTGTGGTCAAACGTAGGGGAGTCTAAAGAGTCACGAGCGAGACGGCAAAAATACGTTGCACCTGCAGGCACGGGAGTGACTGACGTGTCCATTGACAGTTGGAAAGTTGGTCAAATATAGGAAGACATTGATTGGGTGGCCGTTGACATGTTGGAAGAACAAAGAAGGATGTCCTGTTGGGAAGGTGATGACATGTCGAAGTTGCCATATCACGGGGTTTTAGGTGTTGCTTATTCTTCTTATCTTGAACAGGCAATTCAATTATGGACTCTATGAATATCCACACATACAATAAGACCATAGAGCCAGATTCCCATGGCAAATGTGAATACAAAACATACATGTAAATGCAATTCGTGTTTTTTTTTTTTAACAAATTTTCTTCAATTCAATTAGTTGAATTGACATATAATTAATAAACTGATGAGTTAGAAGAAATTTGTCAGTGTAGTACTGATCCCATAACCTTTGGACCGATAGTGCTACTATGATGACAACATCTTAACTAGTATTTTTATTAGAGATGTATATACAAGACGATTATTAATTGTTAACAATTACTAATCACAATCGGATAAATACATAATTGCTTAAGTCTGTTAACGATTTTAGAGATTTAGGAAAGGGGTTATTACTGGATAACTAATTTATAATATTTATTAAAATTAAATTAAAACCTATAAAACTGTATAGGAGTATAACGTTTGAGAATAAGGTTTTCTTTCTTCTTTCTGTTTCTCTTCACGCCGCATCTTCCACTTTCTATTTCTTTTCTCCTTCTTTCTCTTTGGTCTTCACGCCGCATTGCTCCCGAACTTTCCCTTCTCACTCTCGTCTCTCAAGGTTAGGGTTGGGTATCGGTTAATTCGGTGTCGGTAGAGCCTATTTCGACTACCAAATCGAAATTTTTGGTTAATTTGGTTAAGCGGTTAATTATTGGTCGATTAAGTAGTTAAACGGTTAATTATCGGTTAAGACCATGCTAAGAGAAAGAAAGACTGTGACTCTATGAGAGACTCTGAAACTGAAAGAGAGAGAGAGAGACCATGATCTGTGACTGTGAGAGACTGAGAGAGAGAGTTTGGAGTTTTTGGACCTGCTGGTGCATGTTAGACGGCCTGGACCTACTGGTGCATGCTAGAGTTGGACCTGCTGGTGCAACGTGAAAAAATAAGGAGATTGAGAGTCTAAGACAATGGGTGAGTGGATGTAACCATGTAGGGGTTAGGGTTACAAAATGTGAAAAAAAAACTAAAAAGAGTCAAAACGGTGGCGTTTTGATTAAAAAAAATTATAAACTTTTAAAATGATGTCGTTTTGATTAAAAAATTAAAAAAATATATATGTGAGTTCGGTTAATTCGGTTAACCGATAAAATAAAATTTATACCGATTAACCGAATTTTGGTATAGATTTTTATACCGACTACCGAACTGATAACAATCGATTATGGTTCGGTAGCGGTCGACAGACGGTTGGTAGGCGGTTAACGGTTAATTTGCCCATCCCTACTCAAGCTTGATAAAAATGTTGTACTTTAAAAAAAGAAGAAAAAAAAAAACAGGAAGAAGAAATGTAGTTTGTAGCTGAAACGCTCTTGGGATGAGCTTCGAAATTTGGCCCAGCTAGTTTTGCTATTTTTTTTTCTTGAAGTTTCATCGTTGGAGTGAAATTGGGCAAAAAGTTCATGTAGGTTTCTGCTCCGCATGTATATTTGAGTGATTTGGTGAGAAGTTATTACAATAATGAAGTAAGAAGTTAAATGATCTTACAATGAGGCACCTAATTCACAAAATAAAATAATAATAATAAAATAAACTTGATAGTATAAGAAATTGCTAAAAGAGGCTCAAAATGGCCCATTACTTAAAAGAGCTTAATAATTGGCCTAAATATAATGGCATAACTGCAAGTTGCAGTCGCAATTATTTAAAAATAATTACCGCCTAAACCTATTGTACATCCCACTTCCTATGAGCTCTTCCTTATAGATTATTTTCGACAATCAAAGATAAATTGTGCACCATCTCAACGGACATACACTTACATATAATAATGTAAACGAAAATCTATCATGTTAGAATATAGATAAAATAATTATTTTTTTTTTCTTATAAGCTTAAAATTTTAGAATAAACTGTAATTTAAAATGATATTAGAGTAAAAGTGTCGAATTTAAATATTTTTTCCATCATCGATTCCAATTTAATTAAATATTTTTTGTATTGGGTCTTCTTAATTACAGTTGAACTTAATACAGCAGAATACAGAAGAATTTAATACATGCAGCAGCTTGGGTTGTAAGGATTCCTACGGACGTCCACAAGTTTCAAGTGGGATTTGATGCAGACACCTAACTTGTCATACATTTTAGGAACAAATCAGAGAGCAGTTGATATTGTATGTTGCCTGTTGGTTGCTTCCACTTACATCAGCAAATTAAGTCTCCTACCAAACAAGGTTTAAAGACTTTTGAGTGTCGTAATTAATTTCAAGTCGGCAGTAAAACACCGTTGAAGTAGAAGGAAGCCAACCGCCCAAACTTGTATCCCCACCAAGTACTGCATCTTTATGAATATATATTATTGCTTAAGCCTTAAGGTGGTGGGAGAAAACCGGACTTTTCCAAAGATTATAGGATAAGAGAAGTTTGGTCATCTCGGGGACATCCTCGCTGGCTCTATAATCGTACAGGGTTCGTTCATGGGACATTGAATGCTTTCCCTTTTTGACAACTGGTTTGTGCTTTTAGAACATGAGGTCATCGACTGCACGGTTTTTATTTAGCTAAAATTTTATTGGCCCCACTCGCTAATAGAACAAACCGCCGTGCGAAGCCAAGTAATCGGTCCCACGGTGCTCATTGCCGCCGCACCTTCGCCATTGTACGTGCTCATGTTTGACAGAGTGAGAGAGTTGAGAAAGTAACTACAAAAATTGGACATATATTTTTGCCTTTGCTACAGTTGCTCTCTACATTTGGAAATGAATGGTAGCAAATTTAATAATTTTTTTTTTTTTAAAAAAATAATACTGCAGCTTTAAAGAATTTATTGTAGAGTGAATTTTACTGAATCTAGCCAAATTTTGGCTAAAAATAACATTTGATTAGTCTAATGTAGAATTGACAATTTTTTATACGATCTGCGAACTCGATACAAACCTAACACAAAATTAAAGTGTTAGGATTAAGGAGTTTGACCTGTTTAATTAAATCAGTTGAGTTATGGTTGACCTATATAATTTTATACACATATTTCAACACAATCTGAACTCAATATGCGACATCATGACAGTCAATCTTTGACATAACTTGAACTCAACACGAATCCAATGCAAAATTAGAGGATTAGGGTTGAAGGATTTGACCCGTTTAGTTGAATTGGTCGAGTTAAGGTTAATCTATATAGTCTTATATCTATGTCTTGACATGATATAAACTCAATACGTGAATACGAATTGCCACATCTAGTCCAATAAGGAGACAATAGTGAATTATGTTTTGTTATGCATATTGCTGCCTTGAGAGTTGAGACCCAATGGGCCTTCACTGGACCCAGAAAGAAAAGTTCAAATAAGATTTACATGCGAACTGCGAAGACAAACACCGAAATAGATATTTGAGAACCTCAATTCGCTCCATATCACAGAGCAAGAAATCAAAGCCTTTGTCTTGATATGCAGAGTGCCGGATCAGCTCTATCATAGGCAGTCAATGGGCTCAGCTTGTAATATAACCTTTCGGCCCACATTCAATAAAATATAGCCCTATAAAAGAAGAAACTAAACAAACTGTCCTGTACCAGATAAAGGAATAATTCATACATGGCCCGCGACCTGCCTTAGCCCAGGCGGTTACCGGTGTTAAGTTAGGATCTGGATCTTAGCAATTTGTTATTGGGATTGCTAGCAAATGTGATAGTCTCTATAAAGTCTATTTGCCCTAACAAGGCCCAATAATCGAAAATTTATTCAAATAAGTGAATTCTATAAAAGCTTTCTTACATTTGTTACCAGAATTATTAGTAATCTAAGTGTATCTTTATCCATCGAATTGTCTCGCCGGCTAAACAGAAAGGAATGAAATCTTCAAAATAGAAATGAACTATTAAAATTTTATTTTATTGTATTTAAGGATGTTATTTTAATAGAGTTATTTCATTGTCTAAATTTTATTTTGGATTGGTTCCTTAAAACTTTTAAGGATACGTTGGCTTTTTGAATATTGTGATAGTGTTTTGTGTTTTTATTTGTTTGCTAAAAAAAGTTTGGTTTTTTTTTTTTTTTTTCAAAAAACGTCTAAAAAGGATTGTAAAAAATTGTTGTAGATAATATAATGATGTATAACGATTTCTTCATAAAATGAGGAGGACTCTAGCAATTTACAAACAAAACTTTTAATCCCTCTTCTCTATTTTATCAATTCAAAACGGTGACTTTATCTTATATCTATTTCTTCTTCCTCCACCTCCGGTTGTCGTTTACGGAGCTTTTCTTGAATGAGAGACACTCTCATGCTCACACACACACACACACAGAGTCACGGATGGAGGGACACGAGTACTGATAAGCAATACCGTAGCTGGTTAACATGTACGTAAACACAATTGCAATCGACAAGACAAAACGTGTACGTAATGAAATCGTAAGACGACCAAATCCAGACACATGATGGTGACACCTAACCCATACCGCCTGCACTGCGCAGCGTCGGTGCTGCTCGTAATCCCGAAATCTCGGTCGGTGTGTCCTTTGTCGTCGCCCGAGATTTCTTTTGCATTCTTTTACGTAGACGACAGAGTTAAATAGTACACGAATCAATATGTACGCACAGTGCGACAATTACGGTGCTCTGTTGAAATGACGTGCCATAACCTGATGTGTCTGCAGTCTGCAGCAAATTGCAGAAAATCAGACTATTGTCTTCAACCCCCCATTAACTGCAAGCTGTTCTTCGGCACATCTCCCGATGGCACGTCATAAGCATGACCCAATAATCTCTGTTTTGTCCTTGTTATGAAAGAAAATGAGACTATTGTCACATGTTTCAACCCCCCATTACTGGTGATGTTTACAAATGAATTTGCAGCTCAACGCCCTGTCGTTCATCTCAAGACCTAAGCACAGCCCTTCAAACGGACTTTTTGTGATTTTTGATAGCGTTAAAATATTAATTAATTAATTGAAGTTGTTAACACATGATAAATACGCTCCAAATGCACAATATCTCACGAGAATGGGAATGGTAACACACCATTATTGTTTCCAGAAATTACTAGAGTCACAAGATCAGTAGGCTGGTAGATGATGAAACAAACGAGGCTCGTAGCTCACTGTTGATGATATACGGATAAATAGATTTAAGATAAGAGAAATGTTTTTTTTTTTTTTTCAGGCGATTCAGTGGACCTCTATTTTTTAGATGTGAAAAAAAATAAATAAATAAATAAACTAAAAATGAATAAATTAAAAGAAGAACAAGTATTTCTCTTAAATAGTTGATTGAACTACGGAGCAAAGAGCTAATTGCACGTGGTCGAAGAAAACAAAATTGTTTTTAGGTGACCAAACAATTGACTGAGCTGGAACTCAACCACGAGGGAAAACCAACTTAACCAAAAGTTTCGGACAAGATGGCGTGGAATACAAGAACTTCAACGTATTAAATATAGGCTAAAAATTTCTTTCAATTTATGTTGGTAGATATTTTTTTCAACTCACTTTAATGTATAATAAATGTCGTTTATTTCTATTAAATTTTTTAAAATTTAATATTTAGGTTAATTATTATTGAATTTTGAGTCAGGAACTATTGAATTTTAAGGAACTTAATATTGATATATGATACTTGTCATGTATTAAAGTGAATTGAATAAAATTTCTTCTAACCTAAATTAGAGGAAATTTCTGTCCTCAAATATATTGGTATGGTAATACATTAAGGCCCCGTTTGGTTTACAGAATAGGTCCTGGAATGGAATGACTATTCCTATAGAATAGAAAATAGTCATTCCTTTATTTGGTAAGAGCCTATTCATAGGAATAGTTATTCTCATAGGAATACTTATTCCCTTACGAAGAAGAATATGTATTCCTTTTAAAAATGAGAGGAATACCTATTCCTTTCCTACATGAATAGAATTATTGCAGTATCTTCTCATAAAAGCCCATCACACTCCAACATCAATTTTTTTTTTTTAGTATTATGAAACCATTTGATGATGTGCTTTTCGTTTTTTTTAAAAATAAAATAAAATTGATGGGTGAATATGATGATTTTGCTGATATGCCAAAAAAAAAAAAAAAAAACAACAAACTTTACAATTTAAAAAAAAATAAACAAAAAAACTACGAACCTTTTTTAAAAAAACTTGAGTCTTTTTTTAAAAAAAAAAGAAAAGAAAAGTTATAGTGAACGGTTTTTGTTTAAAAAAGAAGAAGAAAACTCCTTAAATTACAAATATAATTTAAGGAGTTTCTTCTTTCATTTTTTAAAGCCCAAAACCGTTCTACATATAACTTTTCTTTCTTTTTTTTTTTAAAAAAAGACTCAAGTTTTTTAAAAAAGTTCGTAGTTTTTTTGTTATTTTTTTTAAATTGTAAAGTTTTTGTTTTTTTTTTTTTTTTTTTTTTTGCATATAGCAAAATCATCAATATTCCCCATCAATTTTATTTTACTTTTTAAAAAAAACGAAAAAGCACATCATCAAAATGGTTTCATAATACTAAAAAAAAAAAATTGATGTTGGAGTGTGATGGGCTTTTATGAGAAGATACTGCATAATTCTATCATGAGGAGGAAAGGTATTCCTCTCAATTTTTAAAAGGATACATATTCTTCTTCCGTAAGGGAAAAGTATTCCTTGAGAATAACTATTCCTATGAATAGGCTCTTTACCAAATAAAGGAATGGACTATTTTCATTCCTATAGGAATAGTCAGTTCCATTCCAGGACCTATTCTGTAACCAAACGGGGCCTTAATGTATTACCATACCAACTATTTTGAGGACAGAAATTTCTCCTAATTTAGTTTAGAAGAAATTTATTCAATTCACTTAATACATGACAAGTATCATATATCAATATTAAGTTCCTTAAATTCATAAGTTCCTGACTTCAAATTCAATAATAATTAACCTAAATATTAAATTTTAAAATTTAATAGAAATAAACGACATTTATTATACATTAAAAGTTGAGTTGAAAAAATATCTACCAACATAAATTGAAGAATTTATTTAGACTATATTTTAATACGTTGAAGTTCTGTATTCCACGCCATCTTGTCCGAAACTTTTTGGTTAGTTGGTTTTTCCCTCGTGGTTGAGTTCCAGACTCAGTCAATTGTTTGTCACCTAAAAACAATTTTTGTTTTCTTCGACCCCACGTGCATTAAGCTTCTTTGCTCCGTAAGTTCAACAACTATTTAAGAGAAATACTTGTTCTTCTTTTTAATTTATTCATTTTAGTTTATTATTTACTTTATTTTTTTTCACATCTAAAAAATAAGGTCCACTGAATCGCCTGAAAAAAAAAAAAAAAAAACATTTCTCTTATCTTAAATCTATTTATCCGTATATCATCAACCAGTGAGCTACCGAGCCCGTTTGTTTCATCATCTACCAGCCCTACTGATCGTTGTGACTCCTAGTAATTTCTGGAAACAATAATGGGTGTGTTAACCATTCCCATTCTCCGTGAGATATTGTGCATTTGGAGCGTATTTATCATGTGTTAACAACTTCAACTTAATTAATTTAATATTTTAACGCTATCAAAAATCACAAAAGTCCGTTTGAAAGGGCTGTGCTTAGGTTCTGAGATGAACGCACGGGCGTTGAGCTGCAAATCATTTGTAAACATCACCAGTAATGGGGGTTGAACTGTGACAATAGTCTCATTTTCTTCAATAACAGGACAAAACAGAGATTAATTGGTCATGTTAATGAACGTGCCATCGGGAGATGTGCCGAAGAACAGCTTGCAGTTAATGGGGGGTTGAAGCAATAGTCTGATTTTTCCTGCAATTGCTGCAGACTGCAGACACATCAGGTTAC
>FXXK01000077.1:86039-99477 GCA_900184695.1 Betula pendula | reverse complement strand
TAGCACCAGTGCATCCCGGCTGCTAAACCAGTCCATCCCACCTCCTCCCCAACACCTGCCACCTGAGCCGTTACCCCCCGGAACTACCACCCCATATCCTTCCGGAACTAACCTCCCTCCACGACCTGCTTCTCCATGTGCTTCGCATGACACGCTTAATACCTCCTTTTCCTTCGCCCCCACACCTCCATTCCCAAGACTCCCCGTCCCCGCCCCGCCATTCGTTGGACTCTACGACCAACATTTTGCGTCGCTTGAGAGCCACCTCTCTGCCTTAACACAAAGCTTGAACCAGCTCCTCCACAGCAACCGGAGACCTCCTTTCGCCCCACTGCCATTACCTCATCAACTTCCCGACTCCAGCACCCCCCCTCCCCCACCCTTTATCCCTTCACCTCCCACCATGGTCCACCCCCATATTAACACCGACACCCTTTCCACCACCACTTATCCCTTCCCCCCATACACATACGACTCTCCCGCCCCCTCTCCACCCTTCTCCAACTCAACCCCAACCTTCTCACCCCATTTCCCGTCACCCAGTCACGACGGCGGAAGAAGCCAGCTCGGCCTACACCCCTCATCCGAACCCCGCCAAAATCCNAAACAGTAAGGCCCCAGTCGGCCTAATCCGAGTACCCAGCCCTTCTCCTGGACTCTCATGGATCCTTCTAGATGTATGGAAAGCCCAAGAGACGCGTTCACCATTTAGAGTCTGATCTGGGCAGTAAACGTCCCTCCCCCATAACGGTCCACAGCAGTTAAGAAAAGGAAGATAAAAGGGGACGTTTACGGAACGTTAGCGCCAGTAAAGCCTTCTCTGATCTTTTTCCTTCATACGCAGATCTAGCAACTCACGGACTAAGTGCAAGCGTGGGGTTACTGTAATTCTTGACATCTACAGTTGGCGCCGTCTCTCTCAAACAAACAAAATCCCATGCCGACCACAAGGTCCGTGCATCGTCAACTTGCCCTCCACGGCGAAGGTAGCACCAGTGCATCCCGGCTGCTAAACCAGTCCATCCCACCTCCTCCCCAACACCTGCCACCTGAGCCGTTACCCCCCGGAACTACCACCCCATATCCTTCCGGAACTAACCTCCCTCCACAACCTGCTTCTCCATGTGCTTCGCATGACACGCTTAATACCTCCTTTTCCTTCGCCCCCACACCTCCATTCCCAAGACTCCCCGTCCCCGCCCCGCCATTCGTTGGACTCTACGACCAACGTTTTACGTCGCTTGAGAGCCACCTCTCTGCCTTAACACAAAGCTTGAACCAGCTCCTCCACAGCAACCGGAGACCTCCTTTCGCCCCACTGCCATTACCTCATCAACTTCCCGACTCCAGCACCCCCCCTCCCCCACCCTTTATCCCTTCACCTCCCACCATGGTCCACCCCCACTTATCCCTTCCCCCCATACACATACGACTCTCCCACCCCCTCTCCACCCTTCTCCAACTCAACCCCAACCTTCTCACCCCATTTCCCGCCACCCAGTCACGACGGCGGAAGAAGCCAGCTCGGCCTACACCCCTCATCCGAACCCCGCCAAAACCCAAGACCTTAACTCTGAAGCCTCCGCGGTCGACACTCACATCAAAGACCTCAACAACAAGTATAATACACTGCTTCAGCACATCCAGCGTCATGATGACGCCCCCTTGGAAGGCTCCTCACCACAATCCGATCTCCCGTTCACACCGCATATCTTAGCTTTTCCTTTTCCTGAAAAGTTCAAGATCCCGACGTTTGAAGCATACAACGGGACCGGGGACCCTACGGATCACGTCGAGAAGTTTCGGACACTAATGGCCTTGCGTGGCGCTGCCGACCCAATCATGTGCCGAGTGTTTCCTATCACTCTCGCCGGATCCGCGCGACTCTGGTTTATTAAACTCAAGCCTAACTCCATCGGCTCTTTTGCCGATCTCCGGCGTCAATTCCGCGCCCAATTCCTTTGGGCCCGCTGCAAAAAACGGTTATCCACTTACCTCCTTACAATTAAGCAGGAAGACTCTGAATCCCTGCAAGAGTTCATGACGCGTTTCAACCGCGAAAAGCTCACGGTCGACGATCCAGACGAGAACCTCATTCTAGCAGCCCTTATCTCAGGAATCACACCAAGAAGTTCCTTCATGAAGGAACTAGCTCGTAAACCACCGAATACGCTGCAACAGTTCATGGATTGGGCCGCCGAGCACATCAACGCCGCTAACATCATCCGTGCCTTCTCCGAACAGCACGTCAAGCGACCGGTCTCAGCGGATCAGCGGAAGCGCAAAGACACACACCGCGAACCGCCTCGAGCGAATCTTGCTCGTCCTGCCAAAGATTCTCGACGATTCAAACCCTTCCGGATCGATAAGCCCCCGCCAAACCGGGACCCCGATTTCACACCGCTCAACACCCCCGCCGCCAAGATCTTGCTGCATGTCCAAAACGACCGAGATATTGTCTGGCCGGGAAAACTAGAGTCCCCACCCGAAACTCGTCGTCGAGATAAATTCTGTGAGGTCCACCGAGACCATGGGCACGATACGGATGATTGCTATGCCTTAAAGAAGCAACTCGAGCGGATGGTACGGAAAGGGAAGCTGGAACGATTCCTTTTCAATCGCCCAACGGATCAACGCCCTGACAAGCGGCACGACGGACGCCGACAACCATCCCCACCCCATGTATCAGCCGATGAACAACACGACGAGATTCTCACAATCTTTAGTGGTATAACTGAGGCCGGGATCTCTAACTCTTCCAGCCGAGCACACATTCGGAAAGCTCGGACTGGGAAGGTTCTGTCCTTGGATCGCCCCCACAAGTTTGCTCGGACAGCGGCAGAGCCCATCACCTTTTCCGAAGAGGACGGCGTTGGAGTCAGGTGGCCCCATGACGACGCGTTGGTGATCATAGCTTTGATTTCCAACTATCCAACTCACCGAGTGTTAATCGATAATGGGAGCTCCGCCGACATCTTGCACGTGACTGCGTTTGAACAGATGAATATTCATCGGCATGAGTTACAGTCAGTCCACGCCCCACTCCGAGGTTTTACAGGGGACGCGATCCATCCGATTGGCAGCATCACACTCACCGTGGGAGAATCCCCACGCCAAGCCACAATCATGGTAAACTTTCTAGTCGTTGACTGCCCCTCCGCATACAACGTTATTCTGGGGCGTACTACCCTGAATAACTTGCACGCTGTCACCTCCACCCGATATTTGAAAATGAAGTTCCCCACCAACAACGGCATCGGCATCGCCAAAGGGGATCAACTCGCCGCCAGACGATGTTATCATATCAGTGTTAAAGACGAGGCCAAAGTGAAGCAGGCGCTGTTGGTTGAAGAAGTTGACATCCGAGACGAGAAGTACCTCCAACAAGCTGAACCGGGGGACCCAATTCTCGAATTGCCCCTTGTCCCGGATGAACTAGATCGTAAAGTCCGAATGGGAGGCCTAACCAGTGCAGCAATCCGGGAGCCAATTCTGTCATTCCTTCGCCAAAATGATGACGTCTTCGCCTGGTCGCTCGACGACATGCCCGGCATTACTGCCGATATAATCTCCTATAAGCTGAGTATCAATCGGAAGACCCGGCCGGTCAAGCAACGACGCCGAAGTTTTGCTCCCGACCGTAACGCGGCGATCGCAGACGAAGTCCAGAAGTTGCTCGACGCGGGCTTCATTAGGGAAGTGCAGTACCCAGAGTGGTTATCCAATGTTGTCCTGGTCAAGAAGTCGAACGGCAAATGGCGCATGTGCGTTGACTTCACCGACCTCAACAAAGCTTGCCCTAAAGACAGCTTTCGCCTTCCCCGCGTCGACCTCCTCGTCGACTCCACCGCGGGCCACGAGATGCTGAGTTTCATGGATGCGTTCTCTGGATACAACCAAATCCTCATGGACGAAGCCGATCAGGAGAAGACCTCATTTATTACCGACAGGGGCTTATACTGTTACACCGTCATGCCCTTCGGCCTGAAGAACGCAGGAGCTACATACCAGCGTCTGGTGAACCGCATGTTCAAAGATCAAATCGGCAAAAATATAGAGGTTTACGTCGACGACATGCTGGTTAAAAGCAGAAGGGCCGAAGACCACCTCAAAGACTTGCAGCAAACTTTCGATGTGTTGAAAAAGTATGGCATGAAGCTTAACCCAGCCAAATGCACTTTTGGCGTCTCGTCCGGCAAATTCCTCGGTTTTATGGTTTCTGAAAGAGGGATCAAGGCCAACCCCGAAAAAATTCGAGCCATTATTGACATGCAACTGCCGCGTACTGCTAAAGAAATGCAAAAATTGGCAGGAAAGCTAGCCGCACTGAATCGTTTCATCTCGCGGTCCACCGATCGATGTGCTCCATTTTTTAAAACGTTGCGAAGGCGTTCAAGTGGACTGAGGAATGTGCCGCCGCCTTCGCTGGCCTCCAGGAATACTTATCAACCCCACCAGTTCTCAGTCAATCTTTCCCTGGTGAACCATTGTATGTCTACTTAGCAGTCTCCCAAACGGCGGTTAGCTCGGCATTGATTGCTCAACGTTCAACTGTTCAACAGCCGGTATACTACACCAGCCGAGCACTCCAGGGCGCCGAGATGAAGTACCCGAGCATCGAAAAATTGGCTTTCGCCCTAGTCACTTCGGCGTGCAAGCTTCGCCCCTATTTCCAAGCACACTCCATCATTGTTCTCACCGAGCATCCATTGCGACAGGCCCTTCAGAAGCCGGAGACTTCGGGACGCTTAGTGAGCTGGTCTGTGGAGCTAAGCGAGTTTGACATTGAATACCGTCCGCGAACTACTGTCAAAGGGCAGGTAATTGCTGATTTCATTGCTGAATTAACAGACGGAAAGGAGTCCCCGACCCAAGAAGACTTGACCTCCACCTTGGAACCGTGGTTCATTGATGTCGACGGATCATCTAACAAATGCAGCAGCGGCGCTGGCCTGGTGATCACCGCGCCAAATGGGCTCACCACCGAGTACGCCATCCGTTTTGGGTTTGAGGCTTCTAACAACGTTGCGGAATATGAAGCCCTCCTGGCGGGACTCACGATCGCCTTGGATTTGCATGCCGAAGTCGTCACAATAAGAAGTGACTCCAAGTTGGTTGTAGGCCAACTTACGGGAGAATTCGTCGCCAAAGGCGAACGCATGAAGCTCTATGCTGAAAAGGCTTGGGCGCTTAAAGATCTATTCAAAAAGTTCGAAGTTATCCACATTCCAAGAAATCTGAACAGCAGGGCTGACCAACTAGCTCGCCTTGCCACTGCACCTGAGGGTAGTCTCACCGAAGGGAAGATTCCGGTACGCCTACTCCATACTTCTTCCATTACCAAAAGTGTGGGCGAGGTCAATCTAGTCAACCTTGATGAGATCGCGTGGGCCAAACCCGAGGCGGAATTCGTATTAACGGGCACGTTGCCCGCAGACCGAGCCGAGGTGAAAAAGGTACGACACCGAGCCGCAAAATTTACCATCATTAATGATGTCTTGTACAAACGGAGCTACATCCATCCCTTATTACGGTGTGTATCCACGGAGCAAGGCAACTATATTCTCCGCGAAGTTCATGAAGGAGTTTGCGGCAATCACTCCGGAGCGCGGATGCTCGCAAAAAAAATCCTACGCGCCGGTTACTATTGGCCAACCATGAAAGAGGACGCTGCCGAATTGGTCAAGAAGTGTCGCCCATGCCAGGAGTATTCCAACATTCCCCACCAGCCCCCTCAAGAGCTTACTTCACTTTCCGCCCCTTGGCCCTTCGCTCAGTGGGGCGTTGATATAGTCGGCCCCCTCCCCAAGGGAAAAGGTGGGGTCAAATTCACAATCATGGCCGTCGATTACTTCACAAAATGGGTCGAGACCCAACCACTGGTTTCCATTACTGAGAAAGCAATCGAAAAGTTCCTGTGGTGCTCGGTAGTATGCAGGTTTGGTGTTCCCCGTGTTATCATCACAGACAATGGAAAATAGTTTGATTGCGATGCATTCCGGAAGTGGTGTGCCGAATGGAAAATCAACAATCATTATTCCTCCCCGTCCCACCCTCAGGCCAATGGACAGGTTGAAGCGACTAACAAGACAATCTTCAAGATGATTGAGAAGAAACTGGATTCCCACACGGGGTCTTGGCCGGACGAACTCCTCGGCGTCCTTTGGGATTACAGGACCACCACTCGAACTCCAACTGGCGAAACGCTGTTTGCGCTCGCCTTCGGTTGCGAGGCCGTCATCCCTGTAGAAATCGGCATCCTCTCCCACAGGGTGGCCAATCTTGACATCGAGGAAAACGACAAAAGCTTACGCGAAAGCCTCGACCTCATTGACGAAAAACGGGCCACGGCCGCAGTGCACGCAGCAGCGTATCAGAGGCGGCAGGAAAAGTACTTTAACAAGAATGTGAAAAGCCGAGCCTTCAGCATTGGGGACCTGGTCTTGAAGAAAGTGTTAATCAAGAACCTGGCCGACGGGAAGCTCGCACCCAACTGGGAGGGGCCATATCAGGTTGTTGATTGTCATCGGCCGGGGGCCTATCACCTAATGACGACCGATGGCAAGTGCCTCCCACATCCCTGGAACGCTGAGCACCTTCGGCGCTTCTTCCAGTAATTCTCTAGAGTTTTTCAAATTTTATATTTCTGTCTGTTATTTGCTTATGTTCATTACTCTACAATGAACCCTATCTCGCTGTTTCAAATCATACTATCAATGAGTTGTTTCCTTTCAAACAAATGCACCACAAAGCAAACAGACAAGCCTCACCAATGATACACGCAAGCCGAACTCAATTCGCCCACCAGCCTTAGTCACCGAGGCCGTGTAAGACCTCACCATCCGAGGCATCCTAAGACCTCACCTTTAGCCGGATCCTCGGTAATTCGCTCCGAGGACCCAAACCAAAGACCTAACCACCGAAGCCGTATAAGACCTCTCCTTCCGAGGCATCTTGAGACCCCGGTGACTAGGCACGCTACTTGCGGCGGCCGTGTAAGACCTCACCATCCGAGGCCTTCTACGACCTCGCCTTTTGCTGGCTCCTCGGTAGTCCACTCGGAGCCCCTTGTCCACCAAGGCATCTTACGTTCATAACAACTAGACATGCTGCACACCGCGTCAGTCACAATTAAACAAACAGAATTCTCAAGCACAACCAAAAAGAACCCCTGTTTCATTGCAGTTTTGTGAATTACATCGGTATAAGGATTACAAAAATATGACCATCAGCCACAACACGCATCATTCGGCCTCGAACGCTGTAGGGCANACCCAAACCAAAGACCTAACCACCGAAGCCGTATAAGACCTCTCCTTCCGAGGCATCTTGAGACCCCGGTGACTAGGCACGCTACTTGCGGCGGCCGTGTAAGACCTCACCATCCGAGGCCTTCTACGACCTCGCCTTTTGCTGGCTCCTCGGTAGTCCACTCGGAGCCCCTTGTCCACCAAGGCATCTTACGTTCATAACAACTAGACATGCTGCACACCGCGTCAGTCACAATTAAACAAACAGAATTCTCAAGCACAACCAAAAAGAACCCCTGTTTCATTGCAGTTTTGTGAATTACATCGGTATAAGGATTACAAAAATATGACCATCAGCCACAACACGCATCATTCGGCCTCGAACGCTGTAGGGCATTCTTCCCTGAGCAACTAGTCCCTACCTTCGATGGCCCGTGCCGGAGGTTGCTTTTCGTCCCATTTCAGCAGGGACAAGTCGACCCGTCCTCGCGTCCCCAAAGCCAGCCTCTGCATCGTATAGAAACCCCACCAATACCCATGAGCCCAGCAGAGGTCCCTACCCCGCGGAATCCTACGTAACTGCGTGCGGTAGTGCCTGGCTTCCTCCTCGGTCGAATGCAGGCGAACTTCCAGATCCTCCTCAATTTGACGCGCCTGCCGACACACACGACGCACATACCGGAACTTCATCTTTGTCACCTTGCGTTTGCGATTCATCAAACCCAAGTCTTCAACCGCCCTATTTCGTTCGACCCTTAGTCCATCGACCGCCTAGGGATCGGATGTAGCTCCGGTTGTACAAGACATCATTAATGATGTAAATTTTGCGGCTCGGTGTCGTACCTTTTCGCCTCGGCTCCGGGTCTGCGGGCAACTGCCCGTTAATTAGGATTCCCTCGGGTTTGGCCCACGCGGATCTCATCCAAGGTTGACTAGATTGACCCTCGCCCCACACTTTGGTTAAATGGAAGAAGTATGGAGTAGGCGTACCGGAATCTCCCCTTCGGTGGAGACTACCTCAGGGCCAAAGGAATCTTAGATCGCAACCGTTTTTTTTTTTTTTTTTTTGTTTTGTGTTTGGTGTTTTTTTTTTTGTTTTTTTTGTGTTTGTGTTTTTTTTTTTTTTTTTGTTTTGGGTCGGCGAAGAGCTTAGGCGGGGCGTGTCTAGACCTCTCCCTTCCGAGGCATCTTGAGACCCGGTAACTAGGCTCGCTACTTGCAGCTGCCATGTAATGACCTCACCATCCGAGGCATCATAAACCTCGCCTTTTAGCCGGTTCCTCGGTAATTCGCTCCCGAGGACCCAAACCAAAGAATCTAACCACCGACCGGTGTAAGACCTCCCTTCCGAGGCATCCTGAGACCCCGGTGACTAGGCACGCTACTTGCGGCGGGCCGTGTAAGACCTCACCATCCGAAGGGCATCTAAGACCTCGCCTTTAGCCGGATCCTCTGGTAATTCGCTCCGAGGACCCAAACCAAAGACCTAACCACCCGAAGCGTATAAAAGACCTCTCCTTCCGAGGCATCTTGAGACCCGGTGACTAGCACGCTACTTGCGGCGGCGTGTAAGACTCACCATCCGAGCCATTCTACGACTCGCCTTTTGCTGGCTCCTCGGTAGTCCACTCGGAGGCCCCTGTCCACCCAGGCATCTTTACGTCTTCATAACAACTAGACATGCTGCACACCGCGTCAGTCACAATTAAACAAAACAGGAATTCTCAAGCACAACCAAAAAGAACCCCTGTTTCATTGCAGTTTTGTGAATTACATCGGTATAAGGATTACAAAAATATGACCATCAGCCCACAACACGCATCCTCGGCCTCGAACGCTGTAGGCATTCTTCCCTGAGCAACTAGTCCCTACCTTTGCGATGGCCCGTGCCGGAGGTTGCTTTTCGTCACATTTCAGCAGGGACAAAGTCGACGCCCTCGCGTCCCCAAAGCCAGCCTCTGCCATGTATAGAAACCCCACCGATACCCATGAGCCCAGCAGAGGGTCCTACCCGCCGGAATCCTACGTAACTGCGTGCGGTAGTGCCTGGCTCCCTCTCGGTCGAATGCAGGCGAACTTCCAGATCCTCCTCAATTTGACGCGCCTGCCGACACACACGACGCACATACCGGAACTTCATCTTTGTCACCTTGCGTTTGCGACGCATCAAACCCAGGTCTTCAACCCGCCCTATTTCGTTCGAACCCTTAGTCCATCGACCGCCTCGGACGCAATGCGGGCCAGCTCCTCCTTCGCCTTGGTTAACTCCTCCTTCTCCCTGGTTAGCTCCTCACGCACCGACGGCATCTCCTCGGCAGCAATACGTGCCACTGCAAGTTCCTTCCTAACTTTGGCCAGCTCCTCATGCACCGATGTCAACTCCTCGCCGGCGGTCTGTGCCCTTGCAAGTTCCTTCTTAGTTTTGGCCAACTCCTCACGTACCAAAGGCAACTCCTCTCCAGTCGCCCGCGCCGCTGCCATCTCCCGTCTCGCAACCGCCAGCTCTCCCTCCACGGCACGTAATCTTTCCACCTCATGTTGTACCCCCGCCATTTGAACTCGCACTCCAGACAACTCTTCCTGTTTTCTCGCCACTTCCGCAGTAAAGTTGTCACGCTCTGCGGCAACAATGCCCAGCTCAGCACGTGCTTCGTCCAACTCTCGTGTTCGGTTCCTCAACTCTTCTCCTCTTCGGTCGTAATCCTGTTCAAGCTGATCTGCATACTCTCTCCAGTTCCCTGCTTCCCGTGAGCAATTTGAGAATAAACCGCGTAGCGACAACACCTCCGACCGCGCCAGATGTAGTTCCGCCCTGCGCTTAGACAACTCGGCACGAAGGGTCCCCACATACGCGTCTGTATAGTGCAACTCCACCGACGTTCCTCTAACACTGGCTCCTGTCTCCTGTCTCTGTGGCGTCTCGCCGAATGCGTTCCTCGTAAAGATGAGTAAGTGAGGCTAACGCCTCGTCTAATATCCTTTGGGCCCCAGCAGCAAAAAACCGTGCATTACGACTCGCAAAAACCCCTTCGGCTCCACCACCCACGTCTTCCACGTCATTTCCTCTCCCGCCTTCACCATTGGTCCCTACACGATTTCGGCTAGCATTCCCCTCAACGCCAGTAGCCTCGCCCGTCTCGCCCTCCGTCCTTAATACAGGACATCCCATCGTCGGCACCGACGGATCACCCATACCCCCGAAACCTACTCCTGCGTTGCTGCGGAGCATCGAAGCCAAATTTGTCAAGAGAATCTGATTCCTCTTGCTCCAGTCTAACTCAAATTCAAATTGCGAAGTGGGGACCAACACCAATCCCCTGCTATTCTCGGTCGACCCTACCTCGCCAACAGCACCCCGCGGGCCCGGCACTAATTCTCGGCCTTTATCAGCTGCCTCTGCCTCGCCGACAGAACCCCGCGGGCCCGGCACTAATTCTCGGCCTTTATCAGCTGACTCTGCCTCGCCGACGGAGCCCCGTGCATTACCCCGCTCGTCGGACGGGACTATCTCCTCTACACTTGAGCTATCTCCACGCTCTGAATCACTGGACTGCACAATATATGTTTCTTGGCCGCCAGGAGCTATCATTGCCAATGATGTCAGTTCCTCCGGCGTGCTTACCATTTGCTCCGTGTCGCTCCCTTCATCCGATACCACTACTCTGACACGTCGCCATGTGGACGACACCTCCTCGCCGCCGCCCTCTGCCCCGCCAACTCCCACCCCCTGATTTGACCCAAGATATTCCTCGAATCCCTCGTCCGCCAAACCTTCATACCTATCCGAAGCGTCACCTGCGCTTCGGGCGCCAAAAATTCTAATGCGTCGTCGTGGCTCCCCAATTCCCCCAAACGAATGAGGAAGGTCAGCCGACAGTTCCGCTTCAAAGTCCACAGGCGTCGGGGATCTAGACATGTACCGCATTTCGTCTCCTGTGACTCCCCCTAGCCAACCAGTCGCCCCAGGGTGCGCCTCTCCTTGATCTTCATGACGGGACACACTCCCCGTCCCGGTATCGCACGCCGCCGTTTGCACACGCTTCGCCTTCCCAGTTGCAGCATTTACCTGCGCCAGAAGACCCGANCCCGCGGGCCCGGCACTAATTCTCGGCCTTTATCAGCTGACTCTGCCTCGCCGACGGAGCCCCGTGCATTACCCCGCTCGTCGGACGGGACTATCTCCTCTACACTTGAGCTATCTCCACGCTCTGAATCACTGGACTGCACAATATATGTTTCTTGGCCGCCAGGAGCTATCATTGCCAATGACGTCAGTTCCTCCGGCGTGCTTACCATTTGCTCCGTGTCGCTTGCTTCATCCGATACCACTACTCTGACACGTCGCCATGTGGACGACACCTCCTCGCCGCCACCCTCTGCCCCGCCAACTCCCACCCCCTGATTTGACCTAAGATATTCCTCGAATCCCTCGTCCGCCAAACCTTCATACCTATCTGAAGCGTCACCTGCGCTTCGGGCGCCAAAAATTCTAATGCGTCGTCGTGGCTCCCCAATTCCCCCTAACGAATGAGGAAGGTCACCCGACAGTTCCGCTTCAAAGTCCACAGGCGTCGGGGATCTAGACATGTACCGCATTTCGTCTCCTGTGACTCCCCCTAGCCAACCAGTCACCCCAGGGTGCGCCTCTCCTTGATCTTCATGACGGGACACACTCCCCGTCCCGGTATCGCACGCCGCCGTTTGCACACGCTTCGCCCTCCCAGTTGCAGCATTTACTTGCGCCAGAAGACCCGATAAATCGGAAGGTGTACCGCTCGACACTTCATCTACTACATCTCCCTATGTTTTCCCGCTACACCCTCCCGCGGCACTAGTTGTCCCCACAGGACCCACACGCCTCGCCTTCGACTTCTTTCCCGTTGCTCAAGCCACCTTTGGAACGACGGCCTCGCCCACGGTACCGGCAGCCCGCGGCGGAACCTTCTAGGGTTTCTTCGCCGGCACCGACCCAGCAACGTTCACGGTCTTTCTCTTCTTCTGCGTTGCACCCGTCAATCTCCGCAATCTCAACGGCTGAGGCCTTGGCGGCAACACCCCAACTTGGGTTCCCGGAAAAAAGGATCGCGCGCTGCCTACCACCGCCTCGGCACAGGACACCTTCACGGCTTTTTCCACGCTCGTTAACGAGCTCACCCCGCGGTAACCTAGTGCCTCCTCGAAATGTACATCCTGCAACAGCCAGTCGACGTTATTCCATAAATTCTTTCTAGCTTCTTCGCCTTGCGCCCAGGCGAGTATCCTCTCCAGCCTCTCCACTTGACGTTTCGTCAACGGCAATTCGTTGCCGCTTTCCGCTGAGGGCTTACCCCAACCACGTCGAAATTTCACTGGACCGGCGCCGTGCCGTACCTCGTCCCTTGGGTGTTCCCACCCATCCCCAGACACAAAGAACTTGGTCTCTACACCCTTCAAACTCGACACCCGCCCTGGCAAATCCACTAACTTCCGGCCCGAAATCCGGGAGTGCAAGTTCCATGCCCCATCCCGCCTCTTCTCCTGTTTGTACATGTACCAAAATTCTTCCAATGTCAACCGAGGCTGCCCCTCGGCCTTAAAAAACTCCGACCACATTAGGGCACTAGTAATGATCATCCGAAACCCATTAGGTTGAAGTTGCGCCGGCGCCAGATTTATATGGCCTAACACTTCGCGAACAAGGCGTAACACTGGAAACTTCAACCCAGCGGCCAATATCTGAGCAGTAAGACACACCTCGTCGTTCCCCGACAAAGCTACGGCCACTTCTCCGGGCACCGGAGCCCTCAACACCACCGTGGCCGGAATCTTGAAATAATCTCATATCGTATCTAGCGAACCTTCTTCCACCACCGAAACCCATCCAGACCCATCCTCCACTGTGTCGGCCTCTGCCCCACCCGATAGGGCCCTGTCCGGCGAGCCCCCTCCGCCCGTGGCGGCGGAGGAACCTCCACTGTTACTGGCAGCTTCAGTCTGACTCGTCATCCTCTTTTCTTCTTCACGCAACTTATGTTCTTGCTAACAGCGCATCAATGCAGAGATGCCTGTCCCTTCATCACGTCGCCGTGCTTAAGTAGAATCCAAACGACGGGATGCTTGATATCCTCCTCGTAGAATGCGCCCCATCACGCTTGTGACACGTCGCGTCTTTTGTTTTCCTTCCATACCGAATTGGCTCCCGTCCTATT
>FXXK01000077.1:31490-76878 GCA_900184695.1 Betula pendula | reverse complement strand
CGTCTATCAAACTGGTTTCGGTGTTCCGTGAATCAAACTGTTCATTTGCTTTTTCTGCTTTGGAGTTTTCGTTTGGTTTCGGTGTGCGACTAGGGTTCGAAATTAGGGTTTTGGATGGTAGGAAATTGGAGTCGGATTTTTTTTTTTGAACGTTGTGTTTGGTCGTTGGGAAAATGCACGAAACTGGGGTTTTTGAATCTTAGGCTGTCGTTAATGTCCACTGTTGGTTGAGCCGAATAAGGCAGCTATTTGTTTTACTTAGTCGAGGTGAATTTCTCAATTTCTGAAAACAACATGAAACTTGAGTTTTAGAATTTTCTCTGCGACCAAATGAGGACAAATTTTCAATTCGATAAGCTTATTTCTTCACTTATTTAGTGATTATTTGTGGTCTTATTTATTTTATTGATTTTTTTTTTCTTGGCATGGTAAAGAGGTAGTGTCTCTAATGGTGACTGGGCCTTGTGGGTGGTTGTGATTCGTGTGGAGAGTCAGTGGGGAACAAGGACGGAGTGGATCAGATGGACAAGAACAAGAGCCGTACCGATCTGCTCGCAGCTGGGCGTAAAAAGGTCTTTTTGGTTTGCTTTGTTTATTTATTCTACATAGTTTGGAATTTCCAGATTTTAAACTGTTGATAGTTGTTACTTTCTGTTTGGTTGCGGAGATATTGTAGGAAAAGAAAAGGATAGGTTTAGATCCTTCTGTTCTAGGATATTGAGTTCCTAATCAAATTGTACTTGGCTTTCGGTTGGATAACTGTATAATGACGACTGAGCTGGTTACTTATTTTGGGGGACTGGAACAAAAGAAAATTAGAGTTTTATTTTTTATTTTTCTATAATTTCTTTTGGTACTTCAGCAAGAAAATAGAGCACTTGGGTTTTTGATGATTTTATGTCTCGTGTGATTAGACATGGGTTCTTGAGGCATTGTTTGTTTGTTAGGGTAATAGAGCTGAATGTAAGCAAATACATGTTTGAATAGTACGCATTTTGTTTATGCTTCTTAGAACTGGGTAAATAAACTTGCTTGGATTGAACTTTTTGTTCACTCCTTAGGAGTGGCAATTTATGCTTGTTTCTGTTTCCCTGGTGTCTTAGCAGCCAAACAGTAGTGAATGAGTGATTAGAGATTTTTATTATGGGTTTTAATTTTGTATGATCAGCTTCAACAATTTCGTCAGAAAAAGGACAGTAAAGGCAGTTCCAGCCACGGAAAATCCTCAAAAAGATCTGTTAAATCTGAGCAGCATGAAGCTGATGCTGATGCTGATGCATCGTCCACTACTCCTATACCAACAGCATCGTCTCAGGTTACAGAGAGGAAAATTGCACCTCATGATGCTTCAGACCTGGCAGTTATTGATTCATCAGGACTGCAATCAATGGGGGTTGGTGAGCCTAATATGTCCTTGATGCATTTGAGGGAAGATCAGGTAACAGATGTAGGTTGTGCCCTCCTCTTGATACCTATCTCTTAATTTAATTTAGGAATTATCCAAGAAATATTTTGAGCAGGCTAGGAAAGATGGCGTGTGGATCTGATTTATAGTTATATTCTCATTTGTTGCTGGGTAGGGGCAATGCAGGAAGCTGATGGTTTGGACTTGAGGCAAATTGATCAAAGCAGTGGAACAGAGCTTGAAGGAGACAGGCAGCTTCCTTTGTCTGAGCATGGTGAACGTGCTGAAACTCTGTCAAGGATAGCTTCAGTAGAGACTAGTGTGGAGGAGGAATCCTGTGAAGCGGAGCAAACTGGTAAGTCAGGAGAAGTGTCTGCATCTGATGGTGCAACCTTGTCAGATGGATTTTCAGCTTCTGTTTTGGCTTTACACGGGGCAGATCGAAACAGTGAAATAGAGCTTGAAGGTGACAGACAGCTTCCTTTGTCTGAGCATGGTGCAATTGCTGAAACTCTTTCAAGAATAGCTTCGCCAGAGACTAGTATGGAGGAGGCATCCCATGAAGTGAGCAAATTGTGAGTCAGGAGAATTATCTGCATCTGATGGTGGGACCTTGCCAGCTGGATTTTCCGCTTCTGTTTTGGCTTTGAACGAGGCATATCGAAGCAGTGAGGTAGAGCTTGAAGGATACAGGCAGTTTCCTTTTCCTGAGCATGGCGAAAGTGCTGAAACTCTTTCAAGGATAACTTCAGTAGAAATTAGTGTGAAGGAGGCATCCATTGACGCAGAGCAAATGGGTGAGTCAGGAGAAGTATCTGCATCTGACGGTGTGACCTTGTCAGCTGGATTTTCAGCCTCTGTTTTGGCTTTGAATGAGGCAGATCGAAGCAGTGAAATAGACCTTGAAGGAGACAGGCAGCTTCCTTTTTCTGAGCATGGTGAAAGTGCTGAAACTCTTCCAAAGATTGCTTCAGTAGAGACTAGTATGGAGGAGGCATCTCATGAAGCAGAGCAAATTGGTGAATCAGTAGAAGTACCTGCACCTGGTGATGTGACCTTGTCAGATGGATATTCAGCTTCTGATTTTGCTTTGCACGAGGCAGATGGGATTTCAGTTGTTAATCCTGCCTTGACAAGTCGGCAAAGAGAAGAAATAGTGCCAGGTTCATCTTACGAAGAAAACTGTGACATGCCTTTTCAGTCTGGTGACTATGGAGAAGGCAGTGAAGAAAAGACTCAGGCTGTTACTGACAGCAGGACAGCTGCAGAAGGATATAATCTACAATATTTGTCAGATGGATTGTTTATACGGGAGAGTAAAAGCCTTGAAAAACCTTTTGAAACTAAAATGGCAAGTTCGGCTGGAGCACAAACTGTGTCTCCTGTTGCAGATGTGAGTGCAATCGGTCTCTCTCAGCTCAAGGAAGTGATAAGCGGGCTTAACGAGGAAGAATTTAGGTTTTTGCTCAAGTCAAGAGAATCAGTTTCTAATGCAGAGTTGGGGACCTGTAGTTTGATTTTTGCAGAATATGGCTTTGTGGATTTACTGCAGAGACTCAAAGAAGAATTATTTCTCACACATTTTACAAAAGATCTCTTTCACTTGCAACTTGCTGAACAGTCTGAGAAACAAATGGAGTTAGATCATCAGTGTCATCAGTTGGTTGATGAAATATCTCTGCTGAATTCTTCACTCAATGAATTCCGTGAGAAGAATCAATTCCTTGCTGAAGAGCTTGCGCAGTGCAGATCTGAACTTCAGGTTGTTACTAGCGGGAGGGAGGAGCTCAAAGACCAATTTCGCATAGCAAAGGCAGAGGTTGACGAGTTGTCTTCTAGAGCATGTAATTTGCAGAGTAGTTTGGAAAGATCTGAAAGGGATTTGTTGAGCCTGTCAACAGAGTTGGCTGACTGCAAGAATTTGGTGGCAGATTTACAGGTGGAAAATAAGAAATTAGATGGGACCGTTGTGTCTGTGAATGAAGAAAGAAAGAAACTTGTGGAGGAAAAAGAGTTTTTATTCCATGAGAATGTGAAGCTCTCAAAAGAGTTAGCTGACAGCAAGAATGTAGTAGCAGCTCTGCAGGTTGAAAATTCCAACTTAATTGGGAGTCTGTCTTCAGTGACGGTGGAGAGAAAGAAGCTTGAAGAGGAAAAGGAACATCATTCCCTTGAGAATGAGAAACTATCAATAGAATTGGCTGACTGTAAGGGTTTGGTGGCAGCTCTAAAGGTAGAAAATACCAACTTAAATGGGAATATTACCTTGATAACTCAGCAAAAAAGCAAACTTGAAGAGGATAAAGAATATCTGAATCTTGAAAATGAGAGACTTACATCCAAGCTTCTTGCTCTTCAAGAGCGGTCATCTGCAGAACATGGGGAGCGAAAGAAGGTTGAAGTTGACCTGAAGGAAGTGACACTGCACCTTGAACAACTAACTGAGGAAAATTTCCATCTTCATAGCAGTCTGGACATATTCAAAGCTACAATAAGAGAGATAGCTAGCTGGCAAACCCAAAACCCCTATCAAGCTGGGGGGGAAGCTCGTAATGAAATAAGTCTGGAAGTGCAAAGCAGAGGCCATGAAAGTGGAGCAGATTATGATTCTCACCAGATTCTTAGGAAGCAAGATGGTGAAGTTTATTCTCCTGTGTTGGAGAAGCCTGCATCTGATGGCCTTGCAGTAGAACCGCCACTCGAGCGGTTTGAACAGGAAGTCTCTGATGATTCTTATAGCTTTGTTGCCTTAAAGAGACATGTGGAGGAGGCAGAGAAAATATTGCACAAACTTGAAAAGGCAGTAGAGGGGGTGCATTCTCATGCAGCCTCCTTTAGCAGGTCAGCTGGTAAAGTTGCTGCACCTGGGGTATCGAAACTGATTCAAACCTTTGAGTCGAAGGTGCATGTTGATGAACGTGAGGAAGAGGAAAGGGCTTTGACTGAAAATCAATCACTGGCAGATCCATTCATGGTAACAAAAGAGCAAACTGGAAATTTGAGAGCATTGCTTAAGCAGTTAGTACTGGAAGCTGAGCATGCCACTGTACTGCTTAAGGGGGAGCGGGATCAGAGGAATGTTGCTGATGCCATATTCAGGGAGCTTAGGGATGAACATGAAGCTTTGAAGGAACACTCAGACAATTTGGAAGCAGCCAATATTGAGCTTGGGGTTCTATATGAAGCTTTAAAGCAACATGTTGGCTACATTGAAGCAAGGAATGGTGAGCTTGAGGTTCTTCATGAATCCTTAAAGCAACAAGACATTCATCTCAAAGCAGAAAACAGTGAGCTTGGTGAAAAGTTACGGGGTTACCAATTGAGAATCAGTGAATTGCAGAGTCAATTGTATGATTTTCAGCATGGTTCAAATGAGACGAGTTCTGTCATCGGCAATCATTTAGAAAATTTGCAGAAAGAAGTGACTGAGAGGGTATTGTTACTTGAGCAAGATTGGAATTCTACTGTTGCTCAGATTCTTGAAATTGTTGGGAAGCTTGATGACTCAATTGGGGAATTTTTCTCCTCGACCATCTCAATTGGCAGTCATGATGGCTTGGATATAAGCAGCTGCGTCTCTGCTTCTGTTAATGCTGCCACCAAAGTGATTGAGTCTCTGCAGGGGAAACTCCAAGCCGCTCAGACAGACCATGAAGCAATCTGTACTTTATACAAAGAAGTGAATGAGAAATGTGAAGATCTGCATGGAAAGAATGACCTGGCTATTGGTATATTGCATAAGATGCACGGTAAACTGATGGAACTTGTCATCAATTCATGTGGATCTGTGGAGGAAAGTGAGGGAAATATACAAATTCAGAAAGTGCCTGATCCTTTAGATTATAGTAAATACAAGACCCTCTTGGAACAGATGGAGAATTTTTTAAATGAGAAGCTGCAGCTTGAGTCTGTTAACAATAAAGTCACTGCTGAGTTGATTAATAGAGTAGAAGAATTTGAGGAACTGAAGAGAAGATGCCTTGATCCTAATACTGTTCATAAGTTAATTGAAGATGTTGAAAGTGTGCTAAAACTGGAAGAAGCTGATATTACCTTGGATAGAACACCTGCTTTGCATTTGGAGTTGTTGGTGTCTCTTCTTGTTCAGAAATTTAAAGAGGCCGATGTGCAGGTTGGCTCGTCCAGAGAAGAGTTTGCATCTAAGGTGATGGAAATGACTGAATTGCAGGATAAGATCTATCAGTTAGAAGCTTTGACCTTTGAGCATGAAAACGAAATCCTTATTCTCAAGGACAGTTTGCGCCTGTTGGAGGAAGCCCTAGTCACTGCACGTTCTGAGTTACGAGACAAAATAAGTGAACTTGAACAGACAGAGCAGCGAGTATCTTCTATTAGAGAGAAACTTGGCATAGCTGTCGCCAAGGGGAAAGGCTTGGTTGTGCAGCGAGATGGTCTCAAGCAGTCCCTCACTGAGACTTCTAGTGAACTGGAGAGATGCTTACAAGAGCTACAGTTGAAAGACTCTAGAATCCAAGAAGTTGAAACGAAACTTAAGACCTACACAGAAGCAGGTGAGCGCGTGGA
Source organism: Betula pendula (assembly GCA_900184695.1). Classification (NCBI taxonomy): domain Eukaryota; kingdom Viridiplantae; phylum Streptophyta; class Magnoliopsida; order Fagales; family Betulaceae; genus Betula; species Betula pendula. Next base: position 70,928 of record FXXK01000077.1, on the reverse strand, counting down.
AGCTCTGGAATCTGAGCTTTCATACATTCGCAACTCAGCCACTGCATTAAGAGAATCGTTCCTTCTTAAAGATTCTGTCCTTCAGAGAATAGAAGAGATTTTAGAGGACCTAGATCTACCAGAGCATTTTCATTCAAGAGATATAATTGAAAAGATTGATTGGTTGGCAAGGTCAACTGCTGGAAACTCTGTGCCTCTGACCGATTGGGATCAGAAGAGTTCTGCAGGAGGCGGTTCATATTCTGATGCTGCTTTTGTTGTTTCGGATGCTTGGAAAGACGATGTACAGCCAAGCTCAAATTCAGGGGACGATATGAGAAGAAAGTTTGAGGGGCTTCAAAATAGGTTATATGGGTTGGCTGAACAAAATGAAATGCTCGAACAATCATTAATGGAAAGGAACAACTTAGTGCAGAGGTTGGAAGAACTTCTGGACAGGATTGATATGCCTTCGCAGTTCCGGTCTGTGGAACCAGAGGATAGGATTGAGTGGTTAGGAAAAGCACTTTCGGAGGCTCAACATGATAGAAATTCTTTCCAGCAGAAGATTGATAATTTTGAAAACTATTGTGGATCATTAAGTGCTGATTTGGAAGGCTCACAAAGGAGAGTATCTGACCTTGAGGCAGACCTCGAGGCAGTTACCCAAGAGAGAGAGCACCTGTCTGAAAGATTGGATATTCTGACCAAGAAACATGAAAAACTTTCATCTAAGACAGCCGAGTTTGAACTTGAGAACAAAAAGCTTCAGAATGAAGTTGCTGATTTGAAGGAGAAATTGATTGAGAAGCTTGGTAATGAGGAGCAAATTGCCAGCATAGAAGGTGGAATAAGAAGGTTGCAGGATTTGGTTAGTGATGCGTTGCAAGAATCTGGACCAAAAGATCTGGTTTTTGGTAGTGATATTGATTGCCTGGAGGAATTACTGAGGAAGCTTATAGAGAATTATGCCATTCTTTCTTCACTGAATCCTGTGCTTGGGAATGTGGCTGACAGACAGCATGCTGAAAATGCCGGTGCTACAGTTGCTGAAGTGAGAAGCATAGATACACTTGATTCCAGGGAACCGAATATAGCTGTTCTGAAGAAAGAACTAGAGGAAGCTATGCGTGAGTTGGTGCATGTGAGGGAGGAGAGAGATAGATATATGGACAAGCAGCAATCTTTGGTTCGTGAAGTAGAAGCTCTCGGTAGAAAAAGAGAGGAGTTGCAAGAGCTACTCAGTCAGGAAGAGCAGAAGTCAGCTTCTGTGAGAGAGAAGTTTAATGTTGCAGTTAGGAAAGGAAAGTCGCTGTTGCAACAGCGGGACAGTCTGAAGCAAACCATTGAAGAAAAGAATGCTGAAGTGGAACATTTGAAAACTGAGATTACCCACCGGGAAAATGCTCTTGCAGAGTATGAACAGAAGTGCAGGGATTTATCCACTTTTCCAGGAAGGATGGAAGTCCTAGAATCTGAGTGTTTAGTATTGAGGAATCGTTTAACAGAAACGGAGCATTATTTGCAGGAGAAAGGACATGTTTTGAGCATGATTTTAAATACTTTAAAAGGCATTGATGTTGGTGGTGACATTAGCAGTGATGACCCAGTCGAGAGGTTGGAACTACTTGGTAAACTATTATATGATTTACATTCAGCTGTGGCTTGTTCAGACCAGGAGTCAAGGAAATCTAAAAGAGCAGCAGAGCTACTCCTTGCAGAGCTGAATGAGGTTCAAGAGAGAAATGATGTTCTCCAAGAGGAGCTAGCAAAAGCTGCTGATGAAGTTGCAGAGCTTACTGAAGAAAGAGATTTGGCAGAGGCTGCCAAACTTGAAGCTATTTCACGGCTTGAAAATTTATCTACTGTTCGTTCTGAGGAAAGAAAGAACCAATTATCTGAATTTATGGGAATAAAATCTGGTCTGAATCAACTCAGAAAGGGCTTTCATGATGTTAATAATTTACTAGCTGATGTTTTCTCCAAGGACTTGGACTTTTTGCACAATCTGGAGGTTGGTATTGAGTCATGTCTGAAAGCAAACAATGCTGAGCAGGTTGCTGTGCCACTTTTCAATGGATCTGATGCCATTATATCTAGCTATTTAGATGACAAGGTATTATCATGCTTATCTATTTGTTTTAGTGTATTTTGCGCACATTTAACTACTGGTGATCTTGTCTCTTCTATGTAGAAATCTTGCCTTTGGTTTATGTTTACACAGATTCTAAAGTAAACATGTTGAAGATACAGCACGCTCGGCGAATATATTGTTTTATGTTGGTTCTTGAAAATTTCTGCTAAAACTAATTCTTTAGGATTTTTGTGGCGTTCCTAGATGCATATGCAGTATAGGTGCTAAGTGCTTGCATACATTAATGCGTGACTGATTAACATTTAACTGTTGTGGAGGAGTGTAAGTCCTTTATGCAGTTTTCTTGCTGTGATTTTTGCATTGGGATTTGGGAAAAAAAAGTTTATGATCACTATCGTACTGTCTCTTTAAATTGTATAAAGCATTGAAATGACTCTTTAAATTAAAATTGGTGTGAGACCTCAATATATGTGCAGATTAGCTAGTTAAATTAGTATAAAAGGTGAGTATTGTCTGCTCACTGCTTTTGATGTATATTATAGCCATGAGTGTGTCACTGAAGATATGTTTTTTTGTCTTGGACAAACTTATTCTGGAAACATAACCTTTCTGGTTGATGCATCCCTATACAGCTCAAGTCGCTAGTGGCTTTGTCCGATTGTTGGCCATTAAAATGGAATTCTGGATCAAGTTTAATGTCTTCTTGCCCAAATAATTTGAGAACTATGTGTAGCAGTCACATGAGGCGTCCCTAAGTACACAAGCAGTATACAATAGGAGTGAGCACAAGAAAAACCCAAACAACCCACTCAAAACCCACAAAACAGCAAGCCCTTGAACCCTCAAACTTGAACCCACAAAACACCCGAAAGCCCTCAACCCAACGCGCCTTTAAATAATAATTATCCCTAGTTCCTATACTCTTATACTCTTATCAGCACTTGAAATCTGCTTATAAGGGGTAAAAGAAAGTCCTTTTTTTCCCATCAAATTGTTATGTTGCTGAATCCTAGAATATTTTTTATTGTTGATTGTTTCTTGCAAAATCTGCAATCTCCTTGCTTTTCATTGAGAGGAAGAGCTCTTTGAAAGTTGATATTTAATTTGTGCCACTTCCTATATGTTGATATTTGAAGCCTTATGTAGGCAGTTATGTAAAATGTTTTTGAAACCTAAAGATAAAAAAATACTTCAAATTTGATTTTGTATATAATCTCTCTTTTCTGCAAATAAGAAACCACCATCCTACTTGTTGCTAAGTTTATCTGTTTTAGTGTTTCATGTTTTAAATTTACTGTACTCCTTAATATAAAAAATACCTAAGACTGGATTTTGTTGTTCTTTTGTACAAAAGAAACCACATCCTACTTCTCACATTGATTATCTGTTTGGGTTTCTTTAAATATATTAAAATACTCCTAATAAGTCTAGATATTTGATGAGTTCTTATGTGGAATTGATTTCTTCATGCTCCTTTACCTAAAGAAAGAGAATAAATTAGACTTATGTGTTACAAGATTTTTCACTTACGAGCTCAGTACTTATTAAATCTATACTGATATACTCTTGTAAGTCTTTGCTTCAAGTCATTTTAGATTATTTTGCATTGACTTTCAGTTTTCCTATACATCTTACTAAAAAACTGGATAAAATAGTGGACACAAGCGAAATTTCTAATATTTTGATTTTTGATACGAATTCTATTGAATGTAATATTATGGATCATTCTCCATGGTAGTCTGTTTCCTTTTGTATTTAATTGGTCATTGAATGTATTATTCATTTTTTTTTCAATACACTCTATCTTGTTCAGGAAATGGCTTCTTTGTCAGACTCCGAAAGACATGGGCATGTTGATGAAAATGTTGTATTTGAAGTTTGTTATTTTGTTGCACATCATCTACATGAATTCCTGACAGAAATTGGCAATCTTAAAGAAAAATTATGCAAGCACTCAACGTCGCTACATGAACAAGATATCAGTCTATCTAAATTAGTGGCAATTGTTCATGGAGAGATTACTTCCCAAAAAGAGTCATTTGAAGCTATGAAGAGAGACATTGTTCGTGTAGAGTCAATCGAAAGAGAGAAAGACGGGGAACTTATTCTGCTGCGTAGAAATATTGCTATGCTCTACGAAGCATGTGCTAGTTCAGTCATGGAAATTGAAAACAGAAGAGTTGACCTGGTCGGAAATATTATGCCTGCTGCAGATCTGGGGTTGAACTTGAAATCAACGACATTTACTGACAGTGAGCTTTCTTTCAGTGGACAGGCTCATTTTTCCTCTGAGGAATCTATCAGGACTATGGCAGATAGACTTGTGTTGGCAGTGCGGGATTTTGCTTGCTTGAAAGCTGAAACTGTAGTGGGTAACCAAAAGGAAATGAAGATAACGATAGCAAATTTGCAGAAAGAGCTTCAGGAGAAGGACATTCAGAAAGAAAGGATTTGCATGGAGCTGGTAAGTCAAATAAAGGAAGCTGAAGCTGCTGCAACCAGTTACTCACTAGATCTTCAGTCTTCCAAAACACGGGTGCATGATTTGGAGAAACAGGTTGAAGTGATAGAGGGGGAACGGAACTTACTGGAGCAGAGAGTAAAGGAGCTGGAAGATACACAAGCTGCCTCAACAGAGTTACAGGATAGGTTCAGATCACTTACTGATGTGCTTGCTGCCAAAGACCAAGGTTGGTTACGTATTGCTTGAACCTAACCTTTTGTATTCTTATTTTTAATATGGTTAATCTGGATATCAGTACTTAATTACTTGTTGATCACAGAAATTGAGTCATTGATGCAAGCACTTGATGAGGAGGAGGTGCAGATGGAAGATCTGACGAACAAGATTGAGGATCTGGAAAAAGTTGTACATCAAAAGAACCTAGATTTGAAGAACCTTGAAGGATCTCGGGGAAAGGCTCTTAAAAAGCTTTCCGTCACTGTGACTAAGTTTGATGAGCTTCATCATCTTTCCGAGAGTCTTCTTGCTGAGGTTGAAAAGCTTCAAGCACAAGTGCAAGATCGGGATGCAGAGATCTCTTTCTTAAGGCAAGAGGTCACTAGATGCACCAATGATGTTCTTGTTGCATCACAAATGAGTAGCAAGAGGACTCTAGATGAGATCCATGAGTTCTTGACATGGTTTGACTCAATGATTGCTCAGGTTGGGGTGCATGATGTGCATCTTGATGATAAGAACAGCAGTGACGTTCATGAACACAAGGAAATACTTCAGAAGAAGGTTATATCTATCATTTCAGAATTGGAAGATCTATTGGCTGTTGCTCAAAGTAAGGATGCATTGTTACAAGTTGAAAGGAGCAAAGTAGAAGAGTTAACACGCAAAGAAGAATTGCTTGAGAAGTCTTTACATGAGAAAGAATCCCGATTAAATTTGCTTGAGGGTGTTGGAGATTCTGAAAGGGCAACTAGCATGACCTCTGAAATTTTGGAAGTTGAACCTATGGTGAGATTTGTTATATATTTTTTTCTTATTCTCTTGATATATCACTATTTGCATCCTTTTGGAAAGAAATTGTTTTTGAAGACAAGTTTTGGATGCTAGAGACATTATTTGCTTAGATGCAGTATATACTCATAACATTGATGTACTCTTTCATAGCTTGTTGCCAAACCAAACCAAAAAAGAAAAGAAAAAAGAAATCCTATTTATTTATTTTTCACCATAGGAGTCAAAGATACAAAATTAAAGGGAAAAATGTAGCTTAGTCTTCTTTAGTTCAGATTGGATTGTGTTTTGCATTGTATAGTGGCAGCTAGTCACTGCTATGTTTTAGTGACAAATTAAAATGTTCCTTATAAAAAAAAAAAAAGTTCCTTTTAGCACTAGTTTCCCTTTTAAATTTGTTAGATATGCATTTTCTTTGTGCTTCCTGGTGAACTTAATAGACTACAAGTATGCTCTTTTTTTAAGCGGACGTCTAGCGTCCGTATGCCCTCACAAAAAAAAAAATTTGTTAAAGAAACAGACGCTTGTAGCATGACTCATTTTTTTTACATTGTTGTGTGTGATTAGTACTTAAGAACTATTTCGTTCTATTCTAATTATGTGAAAGCCCCCTTGTCACATTTGGTTCACTAGTGGCTGGTTTAACCATACTTTTGTTGCTTTAATTGTGATTTTGGATAGTTAAGAATATTTAGATCTTCTATCAAAATTCATCATTATACATATTTCAAAAGCTTAAGTTGATAGGAAGAGATAAATTTAATTATTTAATCAATACTTTATTATTCTCCCTCATGTGTGAGCTCAAACTCTATTTTTAATAGGTGAAACCTAACATGTAGAATATTTAATTGAAATGGAAAGTAAATGATGGAATCGAGGTTCAAATTCAGAACCTTTAATTCTGATACCATGTTAAATCACTATTTATCCAAAAAGCTTTACAATCTATATATGGAGTGATTCTATGCTCGTCTTTTTTGTTTTGATTATATTATTTTTGACATAAGTAGTCAATTATGGTGGACTGCCTTGCAGATTAACAAATGGACAGTACCTGGGACTTCCATTGCACCTCAAGTCCGCAGTTTGCGCAAAGGCAATAATGACCAAGTTGCAATTGCTATAGACATGGATCCTGGTAGTAGTGGTAGGTTAGAAGACGAAGATGATGATAAAGGTAAACCTAGAATAATACGACCATTGGCCTTTTCTTCTTCTTATATATATACAGATATTCTTCAATTTATACAGCTTATAATTCTAAATGCGTTTCTTTAATTTTTTTTCTTTCTCTTTGTTTCACTCTTTGTTCATTGTAGTTCATGGTTTCAAGTCACTTACTACATCAAGAATTGTGCCAAGATTTACAAGACGTGTGACTGACATGATTGATGGCCTTTGGTAGGCAAACCCAATTTTTTTTTTTTTTGGGTCTTATTTTGTTTTGAAATTTATCTACGTTAGTAAGCTGAAACCATCTTTTATACACAATCTGCCAGGGTTTCTTGTGATCGGGCTCTGATGCGACAACCTGCTTTGCGGCTGGGTATTATAATCTATTGGGCCATATTGCATGCACTTCTTGCTACTCTTGTGGTTTGAAAAGCCAAACCGGTTAGTGATCCTTTCTTCTTTGCATGGGGTGGCTTTGTTGCAAATCTGCTTCATTGAGTGGATGTGTGGTTTTTATTTTTTCTCCCTTTTAGTAATAGTATCATGCAATATTTGTGCCTTTTCAATTTGTTGAACTGATATGATAAGGAAAGGTGAAATGGCATATGGTGTAAATTTAACTTTATTGCATTTTCCTGATCTGCAGGGCGATATTTGGCCTGAAGGCAAGAGGGTTCAGCAATGATCTTGATATTTTTGGTATCTAGTTTTTCTCTATAATCATTCATTTTTCCCCCCTTCATAGATATGATATGATATGATCTGATTGATGATTATTTAGCTCAACCAGGCAACTGTGATTTCCCATTTTTATGTTTGTTAATCTCAGATTGCTTGGTAGAATCCAATAAGAAAGAAAAAAAAAGTACCTTGTTACCATGAAAGAAGAAATAGATTGAGAATTATTTGTTTACTCAAAACCCAGTCAAAAGCTGTACTTCACGACTGTTGTATTTACAGCTTTTTCTATAATCCTTAAGAACATCTATATTTATCCATGTCGGGCGAGGAACGCACCTATGATATTTTAGTAGCTTGTAGGCGGGTCTTTCTTGCTTTTTTTTTTTTTTTTTTTAAAAAAAAATCAGGCGGGTATTTCATATTTGAGCAAGTTTTTCTTATTGATAACTAACTATGTGCTCAGACCTTAGTCCATATCGTTATATGGATAATATTGTCATGTCTCTGTTGATTTTGTAACATGTAGTACCAATTTTCATTTACTGTAAAAATTGGTACTTCCAAGAGTATATATTCGTATTATGGCATATAAGAAGATAGTGCATCAGAAAATAATTAGAATTATTACGTCCAAGGAAATCATGGAATTAATTAAAGTAATCATTGGATATGGCCAACTTGTTTAAGCATGTGGCATTTAGGGTGCATTTGAGATTGCGATTTCGTAAACAATAAGTGCGATTTTAAATTAATTTGCAAAAACTGAATTGTTTGGGAATTGCGATTTTAAAAAATTGTGATTTGAAAATGCAGAAAATCTGTGATTTAGGTAAGGGAGTATTTTTTAAAAAACGCAGAATTTTAAAGGCTAAATTGCGATTTTAAAGGCTAAATTGTGATTTTGCCAAACACTTAGCTATGTTTTAAAAATTTACATTTTTAAATTGTACTTTTTAAAATTACTATTTTAAAATCTCACTTTTTGAAATTGCAATCGTAATTAGACCCTTAATCTCAAGCGCAATGCTGAAGGGAATGCATGTAGAGAGTGTGCCTCAGCCAATTGGACCCTTGAGATTGTCAATTTTAGAGCTATCCACCATCAAATGATTTGTGCGTGGTAGAATACAAATAATCCTCTCTCAATATTTCTCAAGAGTAATCATCCATGTGTTGAAATTAACTACCCTATTTTTGAAGGCAAGATGATGAAATAATACCAAAGTCGTGGCATGCGGGTGAAAAAAATTAGGAGTGTTCGTCGGTTAAGTCGGTATCGAAAATAGCATTTTCGCCTTTCGTCAAGTCACAGTCGGTAAAGTCGAAAATTGTACCGACTTTACCGCATGTGGGCTTGTTTCGCCTACCGACATTACCGACTTTTGTCGGTAATGACGGTCGAAAATGTCGGTTAGATCGGGTCAAGTTTCTAGTTCGGCTGGGGTAGTCGATGCACTTTTTGGGTCAATTTTTAGGTTATGGCCTTGCAGCTTATACGTTTTTTGGGTTGAAAAATAGGGTTTCTAATATGGCCATTTTCAAAAATTATGGATATTTTCAAAATATAATATGGCCCAATAATATAAAAACCTATTTCAAATTTATATTCTTATAATCAACATTCACAAACCTATTAAGTCGGCAATTTACATTTTCATAGTGACATCATAAAATACTTTAAAAAATTTTTACAAAAAAACTCTTACAAAGTGATGTGGCACAACATGATTAGATTTCTCAAAATATGAATTTTTCTTATTTTCAATTATATTGATTATGAGAATGTGAATGTCGGTTAAAATCGGTAGACGGTCGGTACAAAACCATTTTCGTCTGCTGACCGACAAATGTCGGAAGAAATTTTTTTCTTCCGCCTATCGACCGTCAGTAGGCGATAGGCAGTCGAAGACGGTCGAAACTCGATCAGTATACAGTTGGTAGGCGATAGGCGATGAGCTTGCACATCCCTGGAAAGAACAGCCAATTTAAGTCATTTCAATTCATAGCCTGTGTTAGGTGTCCGACGACAGTGCACGTTTCTTAGAGAGAGAGAGATTGCATATAGAAGATAGAAGAAGATAAGATCGAGTTGCAGCATAATAAAAGATAAAACGTGTAGGGCCACAAATGAAGCATAGTTTTGTTACACGCGCACATGCAAAGGGGTGGGATTTTTATTGAATGGGAGATGAGGATCAATAGACTGTAGCTTGAGACTTTTTTTTTTTTTGAACTACAACCTTACATTTAAAGAACAACAAATTACAAAGAGTAACAAAAGCTAAAAGACAACAAATTAAACGACAAGACAACCCAATCCAGACAAACGACAAGAACCTCACAATATCGGAGGAGCACCAGGAAGGTGAAAGTAACGTGGGAATGCGGCAAATTAAAGCTGCGGCCCAATAAGATGGAAAAAAACCATCAGAAGTACGAATACTCCTATGTACTTAGATCGAGTCCAGCTCCCAAAGAAACTGAACAGACTAAGAAACTTAAATCTAGTCCAGTTTTCAAAGAAACTGAACAGACCAAGCAAAAGAAAAGCGGAAAAGGGACTTCCAACCCAGATCATGAGTCTGAAGCCCAACCGGATCGGGTTAAACTGAAAATTACAACACCAACAAAACCATCTAAAAATACAGAGAATAACATAAGAACAGACAATAAAGGCACAAAGCAGATCCACTGGTGGAGGAAGGCTCTGTGAGATTAGCGGCTGGCCGGAGCAATTGGACCACTCACCGGAGCGTGAGAGACACGCACCGACAGTTGGTACCGGTGAACAGAAACCACCACAGAAGACCGGCGAGAATAGTGGGGAGCGGAGGATGGGAGCATGCGCGGCAAGGAGCAGTGAACGCGTCGGCGCGTGGAAGAACCGTACCCGCGAGTAAGATCTACTCGCAGGCGCGTGTTGTACACGCTCCGGCGCGTACTACTCGGACGATGATGGGGCTTGCGGCGGAAGGCAGCGGGGAAGCCCATGGACTCAGTGGAGGGGTGCGTGTGCCGGGATAAAGCCTCCAAAGAGGCGGATAAGACTCCGAGAGGCAGATAAGTACCTCCAAAGAGGCGACCTCAAAAAGAGCGGATTTTAAACCTCCCGAAGAGGCAGGAAGGGGTGGGGGATGTAGGAAAAGGAGAGAAGAGAGGGAGGAGGAAGAGGAGGGAGAGATTCCCTCCTCCTCCCATGGAGGCCGAGTATTCAGATAAGAGGAGGGGGTTTTGCCGTGGAGAGAGAAGAGAGAGTTTAGATATTTTGGGTTTTGACTGTAGCTTGAGACTTGGATCTTAATAATCTTTGACATTCCCTTCAGGATTCTCCTCAAACCTTCGAATCCTGAAGTATTTCAGCTCCACTCCTTTTGCCTCCCCAGTAAGCACAAGGTCAGCCAGTATCCTGCCCACCACCGGTCCCATCTTGAACCCATGCCCAGAAAACCCACCTCCGACCACAACATCCTTCCCAAACTCCCCGCCCAAGAAATCAATAACAAAATCCTCATCAGGCGTCATCGAATACATGCACAATTGCGTGGCCACAGGCGCCTCAGAATCAACCATCCCTGACAGCCTCTCCTCGACCGATTCTTTCAAACTCTCCAACGCCAATATTCCTGGCCCCCATGGCCTCTTGTCCTCATCACATGGATACCCGCCATGCACCGCCACCTTGATCAGCCCTGGATACTCCAACGACGGCGTGCCGTATATAAATGGGTCCCCGGGGCATGTAAACGTCGGAAAAGCCCCTCCGATCGCATACTTCCCTTCATTCCCCTCCTTAATCCTCCAATAACACACCGTAGCCTCCAAGGGTTGTATAGGCAGTTCAAGCCCACTTGTATTTTTAACCAACTTTCTTGTCCAAGCCCCAACTGTCACCACACATTTTTTACCCCAAAACTTTTCACCATTACTTGTGTAAACCCACACGCCCCCTTTGACGCCGTCTTTTCTAATATCTTTCACTTCCATGCAGTCCCTTAGAACAGCACCCTTTTGAAATGCTAGCGCCTGGAACATGGAAACTGCCTTGGTGGGCTTTATCACTCCGCCGTACTTAGTAAACACAGCAACCCAATCCTCTGGGATATCGAACCTTCCGGAAAACTTATCGGCCACTTGTCGGCGGTCGAGAACTTCATGTGAGACGGAGTGTTTGAGGCAGGTGCCGATGATGCCACGGATGTTCTTGTCGTGGGCCGAGCCCATGTCGAGATGGTCGGCCTTGAAGTAGACCTTGTAGCCAATTTGGGACTCGGCCTCCTGCCAGAGTTTGTACGACTCGATGACCATCGGAAAGTAGTATTCCTCCGGATAGATGGCTCGTATGATGCGGGACTCGCCGTGCGATGAGCCACGCTGGTGCAAGAAATCGAATTGCTCGAGTAGGAGGGTTTTGTGACCCCTGTTGGCCACTTGGTAGGCGGTGGAGCTGCCCATGATGCCTGCACCCACCACAATCACGTCGAATTCTTCGCCAGAAAGTGCCATCTCTCTCTCTCTCTCTCTTTTGTTAACAAAGGACAAAATATCTCTGAGGGGCCTTTGCGGCTTGAGTTCACGTGGTTTTTAATATGAGAATCTCCTGAAAAGACCACCAATAGGTCAGAAATTTCGCGACTGTCATCAATGGTTTTTACTCATCTCTTTGAAACAGTGGAAGAACTAAGACTTTATTTTTGAAGGGGCAGAACTAAAATAATAAATTATAATGACAAGATAATTTTTTTTGTTCTCTTTCTATATTTATGTTTATATTATATTAAAAAATAAATAAACACAATTCAAACTAAAAATAAAAAATTTTATAACACAATATACGTATTACAAAAAATATATTTGTCAAATTTTGTAAATGCGTGTTAATATTCATATAATATTAGTGAGGTAATATGTAAGAGCTACTACAAAAATAAAGTGTGTAAAATTACAACTTATGCACTTTAAAAAAGAATAAAATCATCAAGTATTAAATCAATAAAGAATTGCCTCATTAAAAGGAACAAACAATAATTCAATAAAAATAACTTTTAAAATGAACCAAAAAAAAAAAAAAAGAAAAAAGAAAAGACCATGGAGTAGCAAAAAGATTCTGAATTTTGTTCTTATCCCAAAGACACAATATAAGCACAAGAAATAGTTTAATGGGTCACCTCCAACAATGTTTTTTAATTCATTCTTATTTCTCATTTATTTATTATTTTTTTTAAGTTCCCTTGACAAAATGCTTTTACGGAACTGAGAGATAGTAAAGTATTCCTTCTTCAACAACTTCTACTCGGTAAGGAGAGCGAGAAATGGCACCCCAGGGCATGAGAAATCTGGCAAATCAGTTTTTTCTTTCTTCTTTTTTTTTTTTGACCTTTCTCCTACTTTTTTTTTTTTTGACTAACTTTTTCTCTTCATATCATTTTCCGCAGCCCTGCGTCTACCGATTAATTTTTATTGTGTGTTTCGAAGAGAGAGAAAGAGAACAGAGAGGGGAAGAGAGGAAAGCGAAGAGAAAGAAAGAGAAACAATTGAAGAAGAAAACAAAGAGTAAGAATTAAGGTAGAGATATTATAATTAGCAGCTTAGTATTTTCTCTATTAGTTATTGGCAATTTACATTTGAATTTCCAGGTAGGATTTTAAGAGAGGGTAGGAATGTTACCTGATTTTTTCCAAAACCGCTCACTCCCATTCTCTATGCTGCCGGAGGACAGGGTCGCAATTAAACCTCTTAAAGGAAATAGGTTTCAGAGGGTTTTCGAGTGTTTGATTTGGAATGGAAGAGGGGGGGAGGTGGGGAGGTGGGGATATGTATATATATATATATATGGGGATTGGAGGAGGGGTGACCGGTTGAGCAGGTGATATTCGAAATTGTGGTTAATGTTGCAAAGTCTGAAGAAAGCATGCATGAATATATCATGCCACGGTGATTTTGACTCTTTGGTCTCAAAAGTTTTGAGGATTGTGGTTGTGGATTGCGAGCGCGTACTTCTTATCCGTTGGATTAAAACGATGGTTGTAAAAAATAAAAATAGAACTATTGTATTGAATCCTATAAAGACAATTTTACCCTTTGTGGTCCCACTTCAAAATAAGAGGAAGATAGTTGATATGATTTTTTTTTTTTTGAAATGATAGTTGATATGATTTGATTAGGCATGTAGGTAGTGGGTAGGCATATAATTGTAGATAGTGCGTTTTCACATATGATGGTTAGACACGTACGGTCTTTCTCTAAAATGTTTCAGATTTTTGCCTCAATTCAATCATCGCCAACCTCCATTTTAAACAACTGATTTTTAACGGTGGCCTTGACTTTTGACTTCCGCATCAAACTTTATTCTAGCTACTGAGCTTTGACCCATTAACAATCTTCATTTGTTTTCCCATTTTTGTTTGTTTGTATTTTTTTTTTTTTTTTTGTTTTTTTTTTTTTTTGTTTTGTTTTTGTTTTTTGTTTTTTGTTTTTTGTTTTTTGTGTTTAACCCAGTAAAAGAAAATAGTGCTTAAGTAAAATTTCTTCTTCTATTCATCACTCTGTAGAGTTATTTTCTTTGAACATTGTTTGCTGGAGATCCCTTAAGGAGGGCATCCACCTTTGCATATCCTCTTTCATGTTTAATCTCCTTAACGCATTGCTGCCACATCTTTCATTGACGGAGGTGTTTACGCATAACATTGCCATGCCTAATGCTAAATAAAATGGCTCTTTGTTTAATCAGTAACAGAGATAATTGCTTGATTGTACCATTCTTTTTTTAAGAAGAAAAACATAAAAATAGTTTTTGTGGGTGTGGGAATCTGATTGTGAGGTTTCTTCCTTTGGTTGCTGGTAAATATATTTGTGGTCTTGTGTAGGGGGGTGATTAGGTTAAAGGACTTTGTCACATGGTTAAAATTATCTGTGGATGTTTTCAATTTTAATGTCAAGCGGGGCTACCCACATCCATAAAGTAATTCCGCTTGCCTTGAAAGGATATGAAGGCTTTACATAACACATAATATGTGCATGCTATAGAAAATTTGTAGCTTTAGTTATTGCTTATAGTAGAGTTCCCTATCGTATTTCTTGTGATAGAAGAGAAGTTTGAATTGAAAGTCTCTAAAGAGCTTTATGTAAATTGGTGTGTATTGTACGTATTGCTATTTTGTAACTTGTGTTGGTAGTATATAGTCTAAGCATACATATTGGCTTTCTTTGTTGCAGTTATGTTCTTTGTGCTTCTTTGTTTGAGCTAGAGTTTTTTAAATTTGCCTTGAATTTGAAAATTTTGTAACACAGATTTTGACGCGATTCGAATCCAACATACGACATAATAGCAAGTAATTTTTTATATAACCTACAAATCTGACATGAATTTAATACAAAATTAAAGTATTAAGATTGAAAGATTTGACCCGTTTAATTAAATAAGTTGACGTATAATTTAAAAATTAACAAAGCCTAGGCGTGTAAACGGAAAAAATTTAAAAACATTTCATTGCACGTCAATGAATTTTATATATTTATTTATTTGTTATAATATTCCTGATTTTCCTTACCTTTCATAACACGTCACACTCATTCATTTTACCCTATAAATATATCATATTGTAACCATTATATTCGAATAGAAAAAAAAAGGTAAATTATATTCAAGTTAATATGAACACGTCTGTAACCCAATTGGACATTACTAATCGCATGGACGCAAGCAAGGGTGTAACTATAACTTTTAGTGTGGGGACCAATTTTTTTAAAAAAAATTGGTGGGAGAAAATTAATTTTTAAGTGTTTATTTCATTAAAAAAAAAAAAAATCTGTGTTTAAAGCGATTTTTTAATTTTTTTTTTGGAACTACCTTATGGCTTGCTTGGGGATGGCTCCGTCCGTGTACGTAAAATTCACCTTAAATTTCTTTCTCTTTCGCTTCTTATTATTATTATTATTTTTTTATTTTAAATATTTTAACATACATCATGTTAAGGACAACTTTACAATCCCATCCAACTAAGGCATGCATCTTACCACGGTGAGAATATATTACAATACTGGAAAAGTATTAGTTATATTTATGTTATTATTTTAAATAGATTATTAAATTATAATTGAAACTCCTTAAATTGCTTATAAAATTTATTATCACTTAGAAAAAAAATCAATATAAAATTTGACTCTCATTATGTCATCACAATGCACGAACTTAATATAATACTATAACTTTCTGAAGTGTGATAAAATAAATGCTTTCTGCTAAATAAAGTTTGAAGTAATATTGTACTCTTACACTGATAACATAAATTAACGAGCAATTAACATTTTAATAATATAAAAAAGGATTCAGAAGGACGATACATCATTCCATCGTTCAATATGATATCAATAATAGAGTAATCATACATGCTGCTTTACTCTATGTTTTTTTTTTTCATTAAAAATTTATGTAATTTTAAAAATTAAGAAAAAATGTAAAATTGATTTATGTGGTTGGCCTAAATTACATATCACTTCCTGTGGTATAAGAAAAAGCTCAGAGATCCCTGTAGTTGGTTAAAATAACAAAATCACTCCCTAAAATAAATATCTGTCAGTCATTTTAACAGAAACTATTAATCTGCCACGTCAGACCAATAGGGTGGCGCACTATTTTTAAAATGAGTGGTGTGGCAGACTAACGGTTTTTGTTAAAATGACTGACGAAAATTTGCTTCAAGGAGTGATTTGTTATTTTGGCCAACCACAAGGACATTTAAGTTTTTTCTTATACCACAGGGAGTAATTTGTAATTTAGGCCAACTATAAGGACCAGTTTTGCATTTTTCCCTTAAAATTATTAATAAATTTGTAATAATCTACTACTAAATTTTGGTCCCATAATAATTTATAAAATAATATTAATTTTGATTGAACACAAAAAGATATCTTTAATAACATGTATCATTATTTGGTATAAGTAATATGCTTGATGTGACTTGCCATTAAGATTAAGACATCCAAGTCAATCTTAATGTTCTCTTTTCTTTTAGTGTTAAACACATTTTTGGTACCTGTGGTTTGCGTCATTATCAAACAGCTACCTCGATTTCAAAAAATATCACAGGTGGTATTTGTAGTTAACAAAACTACTAAGTTGGTCTCCCGTCAGGATTCCGTCTAAAAAATTAACGCAGCGCCACGTTAGTAAAAAAAAATAATAAAATAATAAAACTTAAAAAACCTTAAACTTTTTTTTTTAAAAAAAAAAAAATTTAAAACAATAGAGGCCAACCCCAAAGCCTTTGGGGTGGCCGGCCACCCACATTTTGGCCAAGGGGGTGGCCTGAGCCACCTCCTATGGCTGGCCAAGTGGCTGAACCACCCCCATGGTCTATGGGGGTGGTTCGGCCACCCCTAGCTTGCAAAAAAGGGTGGCTGAAACCACCCCAAAGAGCCACCGGGGGTGGTCGGTCACTCCTGATTGGCCCTGGGTGGTTTCGGCCACTCCAGACGGGCCGGTCTAAGTGTCTGAACCACCCCTAAGGCTTGGGGGTGGTTCGGCCACTCCCAAATTGCAAAAGGGGTGGCTGAAACCACCCTCAAGAGCCACCGGGGGTGGCTTGGATAGCGCCCAATGGCCTTAGGGTGGGAACCAAACCCCAAGGGCCTTGGGGGTGGTTCGGCCACTCCCAAATTGCAAAAGTGAGTGACCGAAACCACCCCTAAGATCCAAAGGGAGTGGCTCGGCCACCCCCTTTTGCAATTTGGGGGTGTTGAACCACCCTCATAGATTTTAAGTTTTTTAAGTTTTATTATTTCATTATTTTTCTGGCTAATGTGGCGTTCAAACCTAGCCCACTGGACACGTGTCGCATTTTAATTGGTTGTGACGTGGCGCTCCGTTAACTTTTTGAATGGACTCCTGACGGGATTACTAACTTGGTAGTTATGTTAACTATAAGTACCACCTGTGATACTTTTTAAAATCGAAGTACCTGTTTGATAATGACGCAAACCACAGGTACCGAAAATATGTTTAACCCTTTCTTTTAAGTCCTTTTCTCTAGCAGTTTTTTTTTTAAAGGTATCTATGAAAACCTATCCACGTTTAAGACCTAATAGACCATTTCTCTCTCTCTCTCTCTCTCTCTCTCTCTCACATGTATATGTATGTATATTAGTATATATATAGGCATAGAGTTTTCTTTCGACGTAGCTTATAAAAATGATACGTGTTTAGGTTTTTTATGTGCTTTTTTAATAATTTTATTTTTTCAAATTTATTATTATCATTAAAAAAAATATGTGCCCCTCATATATAAAGGAACACATATTATTTTTATAGCTCAAATTGAAAAAACCTTTTCGACTCAATTTGAAAGAAATTGTTACCCAATCCTATCACAGTGCATGTTGTGAAATTTGATGCAGGCTATCCATTTTATCGCTTTGATAGTGAGAGTTTTGTCGATCCAAATCATTCAAATCAATCTATAAAAGTAGAAGGAGATAGCATCCAACTTTTACAGAAAGTAGTAGACTAGAAGGATTTATATCTTTGCTTATATATATATATATTGTGGGAATGAATAGAATAGAATGTCTAGGTCAACAAATAAAGTTAACTTTTGTTAAACTCCATATTGGCTACTATCAAGTATCAACACTTTCCTCCGCTCTCTCTCTGTAGAGCTTTTCCCTTTTTCCTCTTTTCCTCATGAAGCCTCATAAACTAGCAATGGATCTTCTCATCTCTCAAACTCAATCGATGAATTGGAAGGACAATCCACCTATCCTTCGGCCCTGCTCTCCTGATGCTACTAATAATCCAAATTTCAAGTTAATTGGAAAACTTATCTCTCTCAAGATTGTACCTAAGTCTCATGTTGGTTTAAGTCTTCAACGGGCTTGGCGTTTTCTCCAGTCGCTTTCTATTGCTGATATGGGTCCCAATCTATTTATTTTCAAGTTTGACTCTGCTGAGGATGTTGGAAAGGTTTTAGCTCATACGCCTTGGAACATCAGTGGTCATCCTATCATTCTCAAACATTGGGATCCAGAAGCTTCCCTGGAAGAGCTCGATTTTAGTCTTGGAGCTTACTGGATCCAAATATTTGGTCTTCCTCTAGATCACATGACCGCTGCTAATGCTTCAAGTATTGGGAACTGGCTGGGTGTTCTGCAGGAAGTAGATAACGCAGGATTTCGTGGTATGCAGATGACTAAGTGCCTGAGGATCAAAGTTTTGGTTCATATTCTACAACCTCTTATTCAAGGTTTTGATTTTGGTCATCCAGGGAAACCACCTATCAAAGTTCAGTTTAGGAATGAAAGGCTTTCTGAGTTCTGTTTCAAATGTGGCAAACTTGGCCATATTTCTCCTATCTGTCCAGTGTTTCCTCCCCCCACAAATAACCCCCCTTATAACTCGTCACTCCGTGCAATCTCTTTAGACACAGTTGAGTACCAAGCTATCCATACCTCCACTCATCCTTCCCATATTTCCGGTTCCACTTCAAAAACACTTTCCCCTTTTATCTGCACTGCAATCTCACCTTCCACTCTTTGTATTGGAGGTTCATATTCTATCCCAAGTAGTATGACTCCATCTTCCTCACATTCGGTACTAGTTATTCCGAGTCATCCTTTTTCCCCCAACCTGGTTCACTCACCTTCTATCTCAGACAGTGCTGGACTCCAGTTGTCATATTCTCAACCACTCTCGGTCACATATGCAGAATCCCATAACTCCTCTCTTAAATTCCCCTAAGATATTCCTTGCGGATAGATTGACTCCCATGTTGCTTTAAACCCATCCATATCTGCTCAGATAATCCCAAGCCACTCTCCTTCCACTATGGGCCTTAACCCGATTTCTACTTGATTTGGGCCTTTTCCTTACTGGGCTAATTTCACTACTCTTAATTCCCCCCCCCCCCTCCCATCTGATAATAGTGTTATTAACCTAGTCTACAGCCCAGCTCCTTTGAGCCCAAATCTATTTTCTCTCCCATCCTCTGTTAGTCGGCCTTTACTCCTAGCATCCCCTTCCAGAAAATTTCCGAAATTCACTAAAGCAAAACCTACTCCATACCCAAAGAGCCTTCCTCCTCCTGTTGCTAAGCATTTTAAAAAAACGAAGGATGGATTCTCCTTTTTCTCTTGTGGATGAGATAGATACTGATATAGTTAAGGAGGTGCCCAAAGAAGATGTTCTAATCAAATTTTTTGAACAATCTTCTGTTGCTCCGTCTGTGGAGTCTCTTTCTCCTAATGCTTTGAAGTTTGCTGTGGCTGAGGTGGCGGGCCTTCCCATGCCCCCTGTCCCTCCATGAAGCTTCTTGCCAGGAACTGTTGTGGTTTGGGTCGTGGCACGGCAGTGAGGGCCTTACGATCACTAGTCAGAATTCACAAACCTGACTTAGTTTTTTTGGTGTGAAACTAGACTCTCTGCTTCTAGTCTTCAAAGTAAGCTTAGAAATATGGGCTTTCCTTTTTTGAGCCAAGTGCCCCCTGTTGGATCAAAAGGTGGCATTGCGGTTGCTTGGAATGCTAATATAGAAGTTGAACCTATAAATCAAACCAGATTTCAGATTTCCTGTTTGGTTTTCTCGGATCCTCCTCATCAGCCTTGGCTATTATCCTGCATTCATGGCCCTTCTATATGGACTAACAAAATTGGCTTTTGGGAAAGTGCATCAAAAATTGGAGAGACTTTTGTTGGTCCGTGGATGATGCTGGGAGATTTTAATGAAATACTGTCTCAATTAGATAAGCTGGGAGGCAGGTCTTTTGCATCCTCCTCTTCGGCTCCTTTCTTCAATTTTA
Source organism: Betula pendula (assembly GCA_900184695.1). NCBI lineage: Eukaryota > Viridiplantae > Streptophyta > Magnoliopsida > Fagales > Betulaceae > Betula > Betula pendula. Next base: position 50,736 of record FXXK01000077.1, on the reverse strand, counting down.
TTCACTCAAATGCCTTAGTGGATTTAGGCTATGAAGGTAATCCATACACTTGGAGTAACAAGAGACATGATCAAGCTAATATAAAGGAACGTCTAGATAGATGTTTTGCAACTCAGGACTGGATTCATCTGTTCTTTGAAGCCAAGATTCGTCATCTTCCAGCAACGGGTTCAGATCACAACCCAATCATCCTCTCTAATATTGGGAATCTTCTGCATCTTCCCAAACCTTTTAAATTTGAAGCATTTTGGGTTCGTAATTTATCTAGTCATCAGGTGATTGCACAAGCTTGGTTTCCTTCAGTTTCGGGTTCTGCTGCTTTTGCTATTTGTAAGAAATGGGCTGCTACTAAAATTGCTCTCAAGTATTGGAATAAGACCCATTTTGGTAGTATCCAAGGAAACATCAAGCGTCTCAGTGCTGCAATTGATCAGGTGCAACAATCCTATCCTGCCAACTTGGATGCTGGAGCCTCTTTACAAGTGGACCTTCAGGAGCAGTTTCTTAGAGAGGAGCAATTATGGAAAAAAAATCTCGTAAGCTTTGGCTTACTTGTAAGGATTTAAATACTAAGTTTTTTCATGCTTCAACTGTAAACCGCAGAAGGTTTAACTCTGTAACTATGCTTAAAAACAATGTTGGTCAGTGGCTAAAAAATAGAGAAGAAATTGGGGATTATTTTGTTTTGTATTTTGAGGCTTGTTTTAGTTCTTCTAATCCTATACTTGATAATGAGCTAGATAGTTTATTTAGCCCTTTGATTTTGGATGAGCAAAATGTTAGTTTATGTTCTATTCTTGAGGAACCTGAAATTTATGATGCTCTATCACACCTAGGTCTTCATAAAGCCCCTGGGCCTGATGGTATGACAGGGCTGTTTTATAAAACATATTGGCATACGGTGAAGAAGAATGTTATTCTTTATGTTCAATCCTTTTTTAGAGGAGGTTTCTTGTTAAAAGAAATTAATCATACTAATATGGCTTTAATTCCTAAGTCTGATAATCCCTCTAGAGCAAACCAGTTCAAACCTATTAGCTTAGCTAATTTTAACTACAAAATCATTTCTAAGATTTTGGCTAACCGTTTGAAGCCTCTTTTACAACATATTATCTCTCCTAATCAATCTGCCTTTTTAAAGGGTAGATCCATTCATGATAATGCTATTATGGCACATGAAATTTTTCACTCCTTAAAGAATAAGAGAGGTAATGGAGGTTTGATGGCAGTCAAATTAGATATGGCTAAGGCGTTTGATCATATGGAATGGTCTTTTATTTTGAGGATTTTCAGTCTTCTTGGTTTCAATTCTCACTGGATCGATTTGATTCATCAATGTCTCTCTTCGGTGCATTTTTCCATATTGCTGGATGGTTCTCCCCATGGAAATTTCACTTCCACCAGAGGTTTACGACAAGGAGACCCTCTATCTCCTTTTCTTTTCATCCTTGGTGCTGAAGCTTTTTCTAGACTCATTGCTTTGGAAGAAAGTAAAGGCAACCTCCATGGTATTTGTATCAGCAGGAATAGTCCTTCAATTTCTCATTTGAAATATGTTGATGACTTTATATTTTTCTCTAAAGCTAAGGTTGATGAAGCAGCTACCTTTCTACAATGTCTCAAAAAATATGAAGTTTGGTCTGGACAGATGGTTAACTTCACCAAATCTGCCATTTTCTTCAGTATGAATACAAGGACTCCATCATTGCAGATGTTCTAGCAATCCTCAACTTCAAGCAAATTCCTCCACATGCTAAGTATCTTGGACTTCCTCTTTTCTTTCATAGAAACAAAGCTGCTGCATTTGAAGATATTAAACAGAAGGTGCTGAATTGTATATCAGGTTGGAAATCTAAGCTCTTGTCTCAAGCTGGAAAGACCATTTTGATTAAATCTGTGGCTAATTCCATCCCTACATACTCTATGTCGCTCTTTAAATTTCCTAAAGGACTTTGCCAAGATTTGGATAATGCTTGTAGGAAATTTTAGTGGGGGTTTAATAATACTTCAAATCATCATCTTTCTCTGCTAGCCTGGCACAAGATTTGTTTACCTAAATCACTTAGAGGTCTTGGTATTCGACTAATGGGTAATCACAATGCAGCTCTTCTTGCCAAATTAGGTTGGAAAATCCTTAATAAAGACAAGCTACTTTGGGTCACTGCCACTCGTGCTAAGTATCTCCGGAATTCTAATGTATTGGATGGCTCTTCAAATCCAACAACATCATGGATATGGAAGGGGATCTTGAAAAATATGGAAATTGTTAATCAAGGTGCTTGTAGAACCATTTCTGTGACTTCATGTTTAAATGTTTGGGACAATCCTTGGATTCCAACTTTAGCTACTTTTAAACCTCTTTCAAGACCTTCTTCTTGTGTTAATCATTCTATTAATATTTCTAGTTTGATTGATCCAAGCTCTAGAACTTGGTTATCTAATAACCTTTTTCAGATTTTTGATCATAACTCTGCTATGCATATTCTCAAGATTCACATTCCTAGCAATTGTCCTTTAACAGATTGGTTTTGGGCTCCTAATCCCACAGGTCGATTTTCAGTTAATTCTGCACATGATATTGCTGCCTGTTTATCGTCCTATACCAGTGGGCCTCTTTCCTCCAGTGACTGGAACTGCCTTTGGAATCTGAAATTACAGCACCAGCACAAGCATTTACTATGGAGAATAGCATGGAATATTCTTCCAGTCAGAGAAAATATTTTTCGATACAGTCCAGTTGTTAATTTTGAAGACCGAATTTGCCCAATTTGCAAGGGGCCTCTAGAAACTATTCAACATATATTCCTAGAATGTATTCTTGCTAAAGCCATATGGAGAGCTTCAAGATGGCCTTTAGATTCATCTATTTTTGCTGCATTGCCAATTGAGTCTTGGATACAGGCTATTATTAAACCAAATGTTTTTCTTGGTATTCCTTTTCTTGAAGTGGAGGATTTTCAATTATCTATGGTCATTGCGATTGATGCTATTTGGTGTGCTCGGAATGATAGTGTTCACAATGGAGTTGTTCCTGAATTGAACAGTCTATTAATCCAGATCAAGACTTCTATTGTTATACATCAAAAGGCTTGGTCAGATAAAGATTCTTCAGCTGCCTGGGTACCTCCTCCAATTGGGCATTTTAAACTTAATTTTGATGTTGCAGTTCGTAACTCTTTTATGGTTGCTGCGGCTGTTATATCAGACCATCAAGGGAATATTCGTTGGGCTATAGCTCAAAAACTTCCTCTTCTAGACATTAATGCTGGAGAAGCTCAAGCTGCTTTGCTTGCTGTTCAAACAGCAAAATCTTTATGTTCTCTCTCTAATATCTTTCTTGAAGGGGACTCTTTTGTTACAATATTGGCTTTGAACAATCCTAGTTTATGCTCTGACTGGTCCTCAAGTGGTATTATTGCTGATGTAATTTTTCTTTTTTCTTCTTTTTTTTCTTGGTCTGTGACCAAGGTCTCTAGGAGCTCAAACCTCTGGGCACATGTTGTTGCCAAATGGGCCGCTTCTCATAACTGTTATGGAAACATTCTCACCTCTCTCCCTTTTCTTTCTTCTGTAAGAATCAAGAGTGGACATGATCCACCTTGATCCCTTTCTCCTTTTTCCCTCATTTGCTTATAAAAAAAAAAAAAAAAAAAAAAAGTTAACTTTTGTTATTTTTGTATCTAATTTTGCTCTATAATCATTCATTTTTCCCCTTCATAGATATGATCTGATTAATCACTACAAAAAAAGGGGTATTACCCACGTTTTTTTTTTTTTTTTTTTGCTTTTACAAAGCATAGGTAAAAATTACATCGCTTTTCCAAAAGCGACGTAATTTTTTACATCGCTTTTCCAAAAGCGATGTAAAAATTACATCGCTTTTTAGGAAAAGCGATGTAAAACCGTGTTTTTTTTTTTTTTTAAACCCGCACCCGGTTTCCTTTTCTTCCCGCCAGCCATTCCCTCTCAGCTCTCTCCCTCTCCATTCCCTCTTTAAACCCTTACAGGTCTGTCTCAGCGCTCTCCCTCTCCATTCTCTCTCTCGCTACCAGTCTCTCTCTCACTCCCCAAAGGTCATTCTCTCTCTCGCTCCCCAGTAGTCTCTCTCTCTTGCGCTCCCCGGCCAGTACTGTCTCTCTCGCTCTCCAGCGTCTCCTCCGGTCTGGCCATTCTCCACCGGCTACTGTCATCTTTTCAACCCTTTCAGCCTTCAAATCCGTTATTTCTCGTGGCGGTTTCAGGTACAATCAATTTGAACGATATTACGATAGATTTTCGTTTTCCTATTTTGAGATTATTTTTGTGGATTTTCTGATATAATTTAGGGATCAAGTGGTTTTCTTTTGTTCTAGAGTTGTTTGCTCTTGTTTAACTCTGTTTTCTCCTCTTTTTTGCTGTTTTTTTCCTCTAAATATAATGGGTGTTTCAATGGAGATTTACTTGAGATTTGGGTTCTGTTTTGCATAAATATGTTTCTGCTTTCTACGATTCTGGACCTGTTAAGTTTTAGTTAGTTTTACTGATTTATAAAGAATTGGAATGCTGCTTTTGGAAGAGAGTGGGGACTGAGCGTAGAGAAGAAGAGATGGTTCTTGAGAGCCATTTTCGTTTGATTTGGTTGTTTTCTGACGTTGGTCTCAAAGAGAATAAACAGATGCATATAAACGGATTTTCAACTACAAATTATCTGAAGTCAACTATTGTCCCCACTGTCCATATAATAATTGGTGGAAGATGGTTTATTGAGTTTGGCTCAAAGGTTTTCTGGCAGTTTCTGGTTGGCCAAGGTTGAAGACAAGGATATGGATGATGAAGTCTACTGTGGTGGGGTGGGCTCAAACGTGTTCATGTCCTCTGCCTCCAAAAGCTCACACACATCTAAAATTGCTTTTCTTGAAGGTGAAGAGAGAGCAACCTCCATTAACTAGTGTCTTATTCTAATTGAGAGCAACTTTTCTCCTTTCAGCAGTAGGTGGAGGGGACCCTTACATGTTTTCTGGTTTTTTTTTTTTGGCTGGACAAATGGGATGAATATTGATAGTTGAAATTGAATTATTGTTGAATTTGGTAGTATTTTTATGGAGATTGGCCTACTATTTTAATTTCATGCCTTTTGTTGTCTCCTTTAGACTCAATTTAAAATGATCAAATGACAATGCCAATCTAGAGACCTTTTACAAATTTGTTTAATCTGCATAATTCAGTACTTTTGACAGCTTTGGTTCATATTGGGTTATCTGGTCAGGGATATTGCAGCAATCTTAAGCTTTAACCTATTTCATTCAACCCTCTCAGGCTAACCCTAGCCCCAAATGTTTCTTAGATTTGGCTTATGTGCTATAAAAAAAGTTGCAGGAGGTTTTTTATATTTTTTTTCGACTCACTATCTTTCTATCTTTCTCATGACAAACTTAGAAATCAAGTAGAGTTGAGAGAGAGAGAAAGAGAACTGACTCTAACTAGGTGGTCATTAAACATATGTATTCAATTAAAAAGTTTTAATTGAGTTTATAAAATATAAGCTCTTACTAATACTGAGGGTGATAGGTAAGGTGGCCAAATACTTGCATCTCAAGGGTGTCTAAAGTGAATTGTTTTGTTAATTAATTATGATATGCATTTGGATTACCTATCTTGTCCCTCATCACAGAAAAAATAACAACTCATTTTTTTATCATTCCTTGCTTATTCTAATATGTGGACCACTCTACCCTTCATCGTGCTAGGATAGGTACCTCACATGTATACAAAGTCACATATTCAAGTTTCTGGCCATCTATCAATTATATATATATATAACGACTTGAAGATTTCTTTTTTATTTTTTTTATTTATTATATTTTTTTGTTTCCATTTTAATTGATGACTTGATTTGGTTGAGACACTGTTTAAAACAAAAAAGTTTTAACATGAAATTTTAACTTCCTATTACACAGATTAACAATACTGGTCTGTTCAAAGTACTTGAAAGGAGTAGGACCTTGGTATTTTGAAGCAAACCTACAGGTAAATTGTGAATTTTGCTTAATCTCATTTTTTATGCTACAATTTTGTGGTTGTGTATCCGATTGTCCGATATCAATTTCGACTTGATATTTAATATTGAATCTGTGCTTGTGATTCATCATTATGTTCATTTTTTTTTTCCCTTGAGTTGTTATGTTCTTTTAGTTTAATTTGTAATGTTTATTCTAAATTCTTCCGTAATTGCATGCTTAAAGTAATATGTAACGCCCCGACTTTTATACAAGTCGCAAAGAAGAATTATCTTAATTCTGCGTGGCGCTACTACATTTACATACACTCGCAGCGGAAGAAAAACATGTATATTTTTTTTTTTCTATTTTTTGACACCACAAACTCACTCATCATTACAATATACCAGAGCTTCTAATTGAAAATAACATAATATAAAATTAAACATAATGTCATTACAACAACATTAAACTACTATTGTCTTGACATAAAATCAAAATATGCCATCATTGCATTTATTCTTATAATTAAAATATTGACTCGACATGAGTCAGTTCCTTAAAAGGTGAGAGGCCTCCTACAAGCCTCATGAACAAAAGCCTAGTCAAGCATAGGGGTCTTCAGCTATCTCTTCTTCAGCAACATCTGTAAAATTACCACCATTTTACAGAGAGAATGTGTGAGTCCACCACTCAGTATGTATAAAATATTCCGACCATACGTGTGTAATCTGAGCCCCCTTTTTCCCTTGAAAATTTTTATCTTGATTTTACTAAACAGCTGTCACAAATAGGATTTTTGCAAAAGTGTTTATTTTCTAAAATTTCATAGCTGTTTTGTAAATTAAGCCTAGAGTTTTGTTAATAAGTACTCATAAACACCCCAAATATTTTTCCTTGCATTTAATACATATCTTCTCATACTATGGAGCAGTAAAACATTTTATAGCATGATAATAAAAAAAAAACGAAAATTATAAAACATAAAACAAGAAATATCATGTCATGCTTAATTTACATAATAAATACACTATCATGATCATTCATTACATTTCACATTTAGATGTTCCTTTTTCATTTCATCTTTTTTTTTTTTTTTTTTTTTGTAAATCAAGTGTATACTTCCATTTAGCGCTGGAGTTTTGCTAAGTGATACCCCACTTAACCGCTGGGTTGGCTACAAATTTATCCCTCTTATAGCTTCGAGGTGCTAAGTGTATAACCCCACTTAACCGCCGGGTTGGCTAGTCATTTTTATTTCCCCTTACTAGCATTGAGGTGCTAAGTGTATAACCCACTTAACCGCCGGGTACGCATCTTTTACTAACTTTTCACACATATCACATATAATCACATCATATTTCTTTAAAACTCATTGTTCTTTAAAATCTCGTTTCTCTTTAAAACTCATTTTCTTTTAACACATTTCTTTAAATACATGTAATATATCATGGCAACATAATTATCATAATCATAATCCAAAAAATTAGGGCTCATAATCACACTAAAAAATTACTACAGTTTATGCAATAAAACTTTAAGCATAGGGTCAGTAAGTTTTATACTTACCACTTGAGCTTAACGCACCCGAAATGATCTCTCTGGCTGAAAGAATCACTAGTCCTTCCTATTTTTCTCTCTTACTATCTCTCTCTATATTTGTTTAATGGACAAAGGAAAGAAAAATGATGCTTGAAGATAGAATACCGAGAAACAAAACAGATGATAGGAAGTAGTAAAGAATGAGGCATCAGTTACTCTTATACCAAAGTTTAGAAATTTTTTAAACTATTTTCTCACGATTTGTTTCCTTTACAGCTGATTTTCTTTGATTCGTTCGATTGACAAGCTTTTAATGCAGCCTACCTTTTCATTCGCACCATGTGGGAATATGGCATGCCCTCTTTGAATCTCTCCAAACATGAAAGAAGAAGGTTGCATTTATCTAACAAAACGTGTAGTAAAATACTGCTTGTCTTCAATAAAGAGAGATACATATTTAATGAACAGATTTTTCAACGCCATCTACGTTATATGTTTTTCCTAAAATCTAATGCTGCTCTCAACTTTTTATTTCTAGGCCTATAGGTGGATGCATTTTTCTTACTAGTCTGAAAAGAAGTAAATGAAGAGATATGCATGCTTACCTATCATTTTTGCTACTGACAAAAAGTTTCACGTAATAAATGCAAGACACGACTCTCCTTCCATAAAGCTTTGTTGCCACCATTTTTTTTTTTCTGCCGTGATATAGCCTTTGGGTGAAAGTTGCTCCTACTTTACTTTGTTTTAAAAATTAATTCTACTACCTTTTTTTTTTCAACAAAGATGGCTTCCTTTTCAACCAAATCAACACTTCATTTATCAACAAGTTTTCTCACGTGAGCTTTGTCTCTTTTTNCACTTCATTTATCAACAAGTTTTCTCACGTGAGCTTTGTCTTTCTTTTTTTTTTTTTTTTTTTTTTTTTTTTCTTTTTCTTTTTGGTTGCCAGCTTCCACGCCTAGTGGAAGCTGGCACGTTCTCTCTCTCTGCAACATTCACGTCTTGGACGTGAATGTTGTAGAGAAGCAAAAGGCTTCCCTTTTTGTTTTTTTAATACTATCACTACTCTTTAATGGAGAGGGCTACAAAGTCAACAAAAATGGCTTTTATCTCCTTACTATAGCTTTCACTTGAAAGCTACGAAAATGGCATTTTTTTTTTTAAAAAAAAAAAAAACATTGATTCAAAGTCTTAACTTAATATTTCTTTATTAAATATTCTAACTAACTAACCACAAATTTTAAACAAACTAAATAACAATTTATTTAATATTAACTAAATTAATTAATCTAAATATAACCAAAGCTAAATACTACTTAAATTTTATTACTCGCAATAAAAATGTTGGGCGTTACATAATATGTTTTTCCATGACTTTTAGGTTGCATAAAAATGACATTGAATTTAGTGTCACATCCATAATTCTTAGAAGTGAACTACGTTACCTAATTAAGACATATGTAAGAGAAATTAAGCACAATCTTTCTGGTAGTGCTGGGATGCATGTATTGTTTTTTTTTCCTTCTTTTAGAAGCTCCTATTTGGTATGTACTTCTAACAACATTCTTTTTTTGGTTTTATTTTTATTTTTTTAAGTTTTTAACTTTTTTATAAAATTTGACTGATTATTGATGGTTATCTAATCAATTAGTCACACTATGGACAAAAGTTGGATGAAGATGTGGAGAGGTACAACCGAGTACGTTCGTGGGGTTGAAGCCTTTTTGAGCTTTGCAGTTAGCAACTCTATAACTAAAGATCTTATTGTGTGTCCATGTAAGAAGTGTCGCTTTCGCTATAAGCTGCACCGTGACGACGTCTACGACCATCTAATTCGCTTGAATGGTATTATTGAGGGATACACATACTAGATATGGCATGGAGAAAAGATTAACAATCATGACCTTCATAGAAATCCAATAATCGAAGGGTTCGTTCGGCCCCAGTAAATAAGTCTCGAACACCTGATCATGAGGGTGGGATGACGCATGCCATGCTGAATGACGCTTTTCAAATGCATAATTCTAATGTAGATGATGGTGGGTCTAAAATTGGAATGGAAGGCGAAGCTGTTGAGGAAGAGCAAGAAGACGGCGATGATGATTGCGCAAAAAAGTTCTACGATTTGCTTAAAGATGTAGACAAGCCACTACACGATAATACAAAACATAGCAAGTTGGGGGCTATTGTACATCTATATAATATGAAGTTCATGGGTGGATGGAGTAAGACAATTTTCACGTCATTGCTTGAGTTCATCAATCAATTGCTGGGGACAGACAGATTATTTTTACCAAACAAGACATACAAAGTCAAAAAGTATATGAAGGACTTGGGTCTTGGATATGAGAAGATATCAACTTCTCGTGATGGTTGTATGATATTCTGGAAGAAGACAGAGAATTTAGATGCATGTACAGTTTGCAAGAAGTCTAAGTGGAAGGATGACATTATTGGTGTAGACAGGTCATCCCAAACCTCAAAGAGAAGACCGGTGAAGGTCTTATGGTATTTTCCTTTGATACCGAAGTTGTAGAGGTTGTTTACATCACAACATACTGCTAGCCACATGAAGTGGCATGCTCATGCGCGCACAAAAGACGGCGTCTTAAGGCATCCAGCAGATGGTGAAGCATGGAAGTCATTTGATGCATGTCACCTAGACTTTGCCTCGGACCCATGCAATGTCAGGCTTGGGTTAGCGTCAGATAGTTTTAATCCTTTCGGAAACATGAGTTCATCCCATAGTACTTGGCCAGTGATGTTGGTACTGTATAACTTACCTTCATGGTTGTGAATGAAACATCCGTACTTCATGTTATCCATGATAATCCCAGGCCCAAGCTCACCTGGAATGAAGATTGATAAGTTCCTAGAACCCCTAATATCATAATTGAATGCATTATGGGCCAAAGGGGTTCCAACTTTTGATGTGTCAAAGAAAAAAAAAATTCATATGAGGGCGGCATTGATGTGGACAATAAATGACTTCCCTGCATACGCGGATTTGTCAGGATGGAGTACAAAGGGCAAAAAGGCATGTCCTTGTTGTATGCATTCAACAAGGTCTAGGTGGTTAACCTTCGGCGGAAAATATTGCTACATGTGACATAGAAGATGGTTGGCTCCGAATCATAGGTGGAGAAAGGGCACAAAATTGTTTGACGGTACAAAAGAACTGGGTGAGGCACCCGTTGTTTGACAGCACAACCTGGATGTCATGCACATAGAGAAAAATGTGCTGGATAATATAATTTATACAATACTAGACATCAATGAAAAATCGAAAGACAACTACGCAGCACGTCAGGACCTACGGGAAATGGATTTGAGGCCAGAACTGCATCCATTTACTAACGATAAAGGCAAGACATATCTGCCTGCATCTTGCTTCACGATGTTTAACGTTGATAAATATAATTTCTTGAAGGTAATTAAAGACGTCAAAGCACCCGATGGGTACGCTTCAAATGTGTCGCATTGTATCAAACTTAAGGAACGTAACATTGTGGGGTTGAAAACTTATGACAGCCACATACTGATGCAACAGATTATGCCAATTGCGCTGCGCGGATAATAATCAAAGCATGTTGTCAAAACCTTTAATAGAGTTATCTGCCTTCTTCAGGGACATATATTCCAAAACACTCTTGATAGAAGATCTTGATCAACTTGAGTCCCAAATCCCTGTAACATTGTGCAAGTTGGAGCAGATATTTCCCTCAGGTTTTTTTACAAGCATGGTTCACGTTGTCATACATTTAGTTCGTGAATGTGGGCTTGGTGGGCCGGTTCACTATCGGTGGATGTATCTTGTCCTTAGCTTGAAATTTTTTATTTACGACCATGTACCAATATTTCTAGTCGGTTTATTATTGTTGCCTATGGTAATGAAACAATAGTGAGATTTTGAGTTATTATAATGTAGGGCTCCTGGTCGATACAAATTTACGGTTCGCAACAAAGCAGCCTCAGAAGGTTCTATTGTGGAAGGTTATATAGCGGATGAATTACTAACGTACTGTTCCCAATATTTAGTGAACGCACCAACAGTTCACAATAGACCGTATAGAAACCTGGATGAGTCTAGAGGGGCAATAACTAGATTCACTATGGACGTCCTCACAATGAATCAAGTTCATCGGTATATTACATTCAATTCCAACGATTTCCTTCAACTACGAAGGTGAGTAGTTTCATTAAGACAATAATTAATGCAAAATAAAATTTTAAAACCTATTAACACCTATTGTACTTTGCAAATAGGACGCACGTGGATACACTGCGGCGTATGAACAATATGTCATAGGAGGAACTAAAAGAGAAGCATAGAGTAGAATTTTGTGTTTGGTACCGTGATTATGTAAGATTATTCATGTGTATAATAATATAGTGACATCATAAAAACAATATTCTTGATACTACACACTATAACATATATACGTTCGTCCAAATCGCAAGTTAACCAGATGGACGAAACACGGCTAATTGAATTGGGAAAGAAACTCGAATGGCATTCTAATGGGCCGATGCAAACTGCATTTGAGTATAACCACTATGTGGTCAATGGCATGCTATTTCGCACCGTGTTGCGCGATGAAGGAAAGACGACTCAGAACAGTGGAGTGTGTATGCCAACTGAAGATAACCATACATATTACGGCAAGCTAACATGAATAATCGAGGTGGAATACTATGACAGGACCCGTTATGTGTTATTCAAGTGTGATTGGGCAAACATAAAGATAAATAGGGGGTACAAGCAAGGTGAATATGGATTTAACCTTGTGAATTTCAAAAACCTAATACATACGGGAGAACAGATTACTGATGATCCGTACGTGTTGTGTTCTCAAGTATCACAGTCATATTATGTCAAGGATGACAGGGACCCAAATTGGGATGTTGCAGTTAAGACAATACCAAGAAATGTATATGATGTTGGACAGGGAGAAAGGCAAGATGATAATTCTGACAACTTTTATGAGAATGAGCCTTTCAACTTGGGAATTAGTCACGATCCAAATGATGTTGGAAATGATATTTTTGAATGTGCACATAATGATGTAGCTCCAACTAAAGTACAATTTTAATCGACACGTACAAGATTGTATGATACATTTTTAATGTCGTTTATTCTAGACTTTATAGTTATTTTGTCAATGTGTTAAACTTGTGCATACGTGTTTTATATTTCATTTTGATTATATGTCTTCTATATTACCTGCAATCTAACAAGTGATACAACTTTCTTGTAGGTAGGAATGGGTAAGAACAAGGCATCAATCTTAAAATATCTCTGAAGGGTTCCCCGTCCTAATGACACCACAACATCCCAACAGAGTCCCCAGCTAGTTTGGGATACGAGACAGATGACCCCAACGCCGATTGTCCTAGCTTGTTCGTGAATCTGATTGTACCACTTGGGTACCAAGGCAATGCATCTGATACATCATTTTTTATATCACCTTTGCCTACGGAACAATCGGGATATCATGAGTGGCTAGTGGCACAAGGAGGCAGCCCGGGTAGCACACCAGATCTCCCACAATTTGATCAGCGGGGCCAGACATCCTCCCCCACACCGCGACCTGACGAGCAAGAGAATGCATCTCAGCATTCTCACACATTCTCCTCCACACGTGGACTTGAGGAGCACGAGGATACAACCCATAGGGCTCAGACATCCAAATCCACAGAGGGGACACCAGAACGGGACCTAGCCAATGGGGAGGTCCGAATAATAAGTATATTTAAGCATCCATATCTATTAATTTATCAATTTAATTAAGTATGTCATTTTAATAAGAGTGTAAATTCACTCTTACTTGATCCTAAAGCAAAAGGATGTGTTTGATTTATTTCCTTGTTGATGAAATCACTTGATTCAAGATGATTTGCTGATTCTATCTTAACATCATGCTACTAACCAGAATTTTGATTAAGATGTGACAAAATTAAAAAAAATAGAGGTTAAAAAAATTGATTAAAAATATAATTAACAAAATAAATAAGTAAACTAATTTTCTAGCTCCACCACAGTAGCAGCATTTTACAAAGTGAAATAATAATAGTAAGTATAGTATGAAAAATCATCGGTCTTGCTTGATCCTGTAATTTATTATTATTATTAGTTTTTTTTTTGTGTGTGAATATTTGGTCTTGCTTGATCTCTTAATTTATTATTCTTTTTTTTTAAAAAAAAAAAAGATTTCTTCTATGTATATACATCGAGTAATATTATAAGCAACACTCATGTTCCTCTTTTACCCAAATTTTGAAATCATCTTTGATCTGATTTCCTAATCGTTACCCAATGTGGATTGTTATACAGATCGATTCACCAGGGCGCATATATGTTAGAAGCGTCGGAACGGCGCCTACCCTTTGGTGTTTTCCAGACGGGGAGAGAGTTATATTCGAATTTAATGAGGTATGGCAGCCTGTCGGTACGAGTAGATCCAAATTTTGGCGACTTGCGGGTCAATACGTACGGAGTGGGTCGTTTGTTGGTCTATCTGAGCCAAATTGGCTGAATATACCCAACTCTCGTAAAGAGCCGCTTTGGGAAGCCTTAATGGTATGTATATATGACGACGACATGCACTGTTTTAAATATTTATGTGGTAATATTTATGCTTCTTAAATACATATATATTTGAAAGATATACTACTAATATGTGTTTTTTTTTTCTTCCAATTTCTTTGTAGAATAAATTTTATGTGGAGCCCGAGCTACCTCTCGATGAGATTAAGAGGATCACGTTTATGGACTTTGGGCATAAACAAAAAAACTTTAAGGGTAATTTAAAGCGGTCCATATTGTCGGGCATAGATATGACAGCAGATGAAGCTGTGCAGAAATTGCCCCACTTGGCCTCATTTGCAGATCAGGATCTTGAGCTGTACATCAGATGGTGGTTCACTGATAGCGCTAAGGTAAGGAGTTAAACGTGTCACACACCATATATATCATACGTAGTACGTACATGTGTGTGCGTATTCATATTAATTAACACTGCAAAAATATGTAGGAGATGGCCCGTAAAAACAATGCCGCTCGTAGCCAACACAAGTTTCCCCACACCTCAGGCTCTAAGAGCTACCCAAGGGTTGCTCACGAAATGGTATGTTATTTTTGTTTGCCATTATCTACTCATATTTGTATAGTTATGAGTAATATTAATTTATTTCAATGTTTGTTTTTTTAGAAGAGAGATACAGGGGTCACCCCGACGAGGACAACCATTTTTCTAAAAACACATACAAAATCGGATGGCACCCCTGTCAATATAGAGGCTGGGGAGAAAATTGTAAGTGCTCTTCTTGAAAATTTTGTTGCTAATATTGTATTTTTGTTCTTTAATGAGACAACAATATCATATCGTATTTTAATATATTGTAGCATACAATGCGGGCCGTGACGTCTTCTACCCCCACAGCGAGCAAGGTGTCTACGTCGAGATCCATAGCATGGTCTAATGACAACCCTTATGCTCAAGCTTTGGGAAGGCCTGAATACTCTGGCCGTGTTTGCGGGGTCAGGTCTGGGATTCTATCGACGAGGTCTACAAGCTGTTCATCGGCAACATCGGCTAATCAAGATGAGGTCAGTGTTTTGAGAACACGGCTTGCAGCACAAGAAGTCCTAGTGGTAGAAAACAATGCTCAGCTTGCAGCACAAGAGGCGACAAACAATGCTCGGTTTGCGGAGCAGGAAGTGCGATTGGCTAGAATGCAAACGCTTATCGAAAGTTTAATGTTAAATCAAGGGGCCATGGGCGGCCAGCCAAGTGATTTTTGTAATGTTTTACGCCTCCATAACCATGTGTATAATAAACGATGTTCTTACAATTTCGATACCACATGTTATATATATAGTTTCCTGACATTGTTTTGTGCATGTTTCATATGGTGTTTCTATATGTTATGTAGCTGCGAACGATTGTACATCATGAGAGTTTTGAAGCAAAGGTAAATATCAATATAGTAAGTGATTAATAATTAATGTGACATAAATGAGGAAAATAACCATGGTATGCATGGTTATAGATAGGGTGGCAATTTTTGACATGACACGTGAACCCGACACGAACACGACACGAATTTTTCGGGTTGGGTTTGGCTTAACGGGTTACCGGGTCAAACGGGTTGACCCGTTTATGACCCGTTTAGTGATAAGTGCTGAATGTTACACATTCGAGCCCCTTAATTCACATATGTTAATCTCTTAGTTTCATTATAATATGATGTTTTGTGTTGTTTTTGTGTTTTTCCCTTATTTTGTAGGTTTTGGAAGAAAATAAGTCAATTTTATCAACTCGAGCTCGAAACACATGAACTGTGCAAAGTTGCTGAAAATCTGACTTTTGTACACTATTTTGGCCATAACGCTTAGCTCAAAACTCGGATTAAGGCACGGTCAAGTGCGTTGGAAAGAGGACTTAGAGAGGAACAAATCATCAAGCAAGAGTTTTTTCATCCAAGGTGCGCTCGAGCACACAAAATGACGCTCGAGCGCCATGGCGCGCTGGCGCGCTGGAAACGAGCGTCAGCGCTGGCGCGCTGCGAGCATCATCGCACCTGACGCTCAAGCGCCCAAAACTGACGCTCGAGCGTCGTCGTGCGCTGGGAACCTCCGAAGTCGGCAGAACTGATATGGAAAGAGGGTAATCCGACCCCAACTCAATCTTGGACTTCCTAGGGTGCACGAAATTGATTAGGGTTGCTCCTAAACTCTATAAATACTCCCCTAAGTCCTCCAAAACATACACACAAGCTTGAGGAGAAGAATCAAAGACTTCAAAGAAGGGTTTTTCTTAGTTCTTTATTTCTTTTTGGTTTTTCTTTGTTATTTTCTTATGGGGATGATTTTCATCCAAATTATGTGTAGCTAATACTTTAGTTAGGGCTCGATTGAAGTCCTAATCATGTCTCTTTAAGGTTTCAATTTGTCTTGCTAAATTCTTGTTTTGATGCTTAATTGATTTATCTCGGGTTTTTGTTCGTTCTTCATATGGGTTATGTATGGGTTTGATCATCTTATGCATATAACATGTGTAGAGTGTTATCTAGGTCAATTTGGATGACCGAGTCCTGGGCCTAGTAGAGTGACAAAAGAACCAATTGCGGGTTCTTGGGTAATCAACATGAAAGACCGGAATATAACCATGTTCTAGGTCTTAGTGTGTTTGTCGATCTCCATAGATTTATGCTTTCTTGAGGAACAATTAGTATACACCATGCTAAATCTCTCAGAGAGAAAAGAGTTAGAGTATACACCCATGCCTAATCTCGTTGTTTAGGGAGATCAATAGCTTTTGGAGTATACACCCATGCCTTAGGCTAGCAAACATTGAGTATCTTGAAATGATTGTAGCATTGTGCATATTGTTTACCTTATTTGAGTATGATTAGCGGTGGATATCGAAGCCCTAGCCTTTTATCTATTATTTCATTCAATCTTAAATCATTCATTCGACAATATCTTTTTAGGAATTGCTCGATGAAGCCCTAACATGTCTCTTTAAGGTTTCAATTTGTCTTGCTACATTCTTGTTTTGCATGCTTAATTGATTTATCTCGGGTTTCTTGTTCGTTCTTCATATGGGTTATGTATGGGTTTGATCATCTTATGCATATAACATGTGTAGAGTGTTATCTAGGTCAATTTGGATGACGATCCTGGGCTAAGTAGAGTGACCAAAAGAACCAATTGCGGGTTCTTGGGGTAATCTAACATGAAGTAGACCGGAATTATACACCATGTTCTAGGTCTTGCGTGTGTTTGTCGATCGGTCCATAGAGGATTGCGTATGTGGCGTTGGTGCGTTGAGGGAACAACGTTAGTATACACCCATGCTAAAATCTCTCAAGAGAGAAAAGAGTTAGAGTATACACCCATGCTAAGCTCGGTTGTTTAGGGAGATCAATGCTTCTGGAGTATAACACCCATGCCCTTAGGCTAGCAAACTTGAGTATCTTGACATGATTGTAGCGATTGTGCATATTGTTTTCCTTAATTTGGAGTATGATTAGCGGTGGATACGAAGCCCTAGCCTTTTAATCTTATTATTTCAATTCATCTTTAATATCATTCCATTCGACAATATCTTTTTAGATTGTTTTTTAAACATAGTTTACCAATTCCTCGTGGGCAATGACTCGTATTTGCCGTCTATACTACGTTTTGATCTTGTGCAACTTGCGAGTAAAAACGTGAATTTATTCGCCTATTTATTTAAGGTGGATATTTTGTACAACAGTTTTTTTGGGCGCCGTTGCTGGGGATTGGTGTTAAATTGTGTTTTTTAAAAGTTTTTCCTTTTAGTTTAGTTGTTTTTGTTTATTTACCACAAAAAAAAAAAAAAAAAAAATTCTGACTTTTGTTTAGTCTTCTGGTTTGATCTGTTTCTGCAGAGATGGCCGAAGAAATCATAAACAACCACCAGCAAGAAGGCCATATGAAAAGTTGATTTCGTTCCACCAAAACCTCCATCAACCATCATACGCATCGCCTACCAACCCAAATGAACAAGGCAGCTTCAATTTATTCTCCTCATTTACTCAACATGCTACCTACCAATTTTAGAGGGCACACCCTCCCGAGGATCATAAACTTGCACATAAGAGATTTCTTTATCTTTGCAAGACGCAAAACATTCATGGCTTAACTCCATAAACATATTCAGGTAATCCTCTTCCCTTTTTCATTAAAAAAGATTAATGCTAAGTTTGTGGTTGAACTCTTTGGCTGCAGGTTCTTATTAACAATTGTGGAGGCAGTTGGCCCAAAATTTTATAGAAATTTTCTCCCAGCCCAAAGGACTAGGCAATTGAGAGGGAGATTCAAACCTTCCAACAAAAAGATGTAGATTCCTTTTCTTTGATGCATGGAGCACTTCAATGAGCCTACTTATCAAATGTCCCCACATTCACAACTTATCCCAAGAAGATCAGGTACAAAGCTAATTCTATGAAGGGTTTAGATATTCTAACAAAGTCTTGTAGATTCAGCTTGTGGGAGGTGTGTTGATGGAGAAAAGTAGTGAAGAGCCATAGAACTCTTTGAAACTTTGAGCGAGAACTCCCCAACCAATTCTCATTCCCGAGGGACGGCAAGGACTCAAAGGAAAGGGCATGTATGAAGTCAATATTGACAATGGAGTCCAATCTCAAATGGCGACAATGAAGAGGAAGCTAGACATGATTGTGAAAGCAATGACATCACACAACATCTCTCCAATTCAGCAAGTACAACAAGTCGAGGTATGTGCCATATGTTCTCATTCTAACCATACCACTGAGACTTGTCCTATGTCTCCATTTGCAGATCAAGAACAAGCCAACTATGTGGGACAAGGTGGATTTCCTCCGAAGAACAATCCATACTCCAACACCTACAATGCAGGGTGGCGAAACCACCATAATCTTTCATGGAGTAATAATCAAAATGTGCAGAATTCACAAGGGCAGCAAAGAAATTTTCAGCAGGGGAATAATTATCAGGCTCCACCACAAGTGATGCAACCCAATCCGGAGCAGAAAAAGAATGATCTTGAAGGGGCCATACTCCAGTTCATAACCACACAACAACAGACAAATGCTCAGACTAGTCTGTCTATTCAAAAATTGGAAGCAACCACCAGCCAGGCCATTCAAAGATTGGAAACACAAGTAGGGCAGATAGCCAAGGAGATGAGCGAGAGAAAGAGGGGTGAATTCCC
>FXXK01000076.1:39322-107870 GCA_900184695.1 Betula pendula | reverse complement strand
AACAAGAAAACCCAAACAGAAATCTTCTCAATCCATTCGTCCATCCCTCAAGAGAAAATCCAAACAAGCCAAAACCACTATCAAGCCTCCCATCCTCCATCTCAGCCCATCAACGACCACCAAATCAAACACAGCAACTTCAAACCCCCACACAATTTATCTATTCGAAATACAAACCAACAAACTCCAATTCAACATATTCGAAAGATCAGAATAAAACAATTCCTCGCAAAATATCGCTCCACGCAGCAAATAATACATCCAACGAAATCAAACCCCCGAATTTCAACCAAAATCAAAATCGTTAGACTGTACCGGACCCATTATAATAAACAATTTCACTAGATAGTACAACTAAAATGGGTACCCTCAAGAACACCCAAGGGGACCGTGGAAAACTTGGTTCACTTGAAACAGGAAAGTGTGTTCACGTTTTGAGTGTGTTAAACAAAATTCAAAGAAAGTAATAACCCAACTAACCATCATATACAAACCAAAAACATCAACACCCGAGAGGGGTCAACTTCCTCCCCTATTTATCCATCAGTCCCTTGTAGCCAAAACTTAATCGTGCCATAATTGTAAACAACACCAACCACAGCATCTCTATTAAAAAAATAAGGTATAAGTGTTCAAGATAGTGATCAACTGTGTTGCTGAAGTCGTGCCTACTGCACTGCAAGTCCGAGTGTGATTGGCAGAACGAGCTATTGACAGCTACCTGATTTCTAAGAACTATTCGTAAGTCTTACTCCAGTTACACATCCTATAGGAAATGGTACTCCAGTTAAAACAACAATTTCTTATTTTGAAATTACAACGAAGTGCCAAAAAGAAAGCAAGAGAATCTATATGAGATTAGAGATATGGACAAAACTGATTCCAATTTAAGTCTCCAAATATATCACTAACTTAACCAACTGCAATGAAAAGCAAAGAAAAGGAAAAAAAAAAAAAAAAAGATTTTAAAGCATCGTGATTGAATTTCAGTCCCCTTCTTTTTTTCCTAACCACTGATCCTGTTTTCTTCCACCAGGCTTTTTGCATAAAATCTCCTCCTTCTCTCTCCTCTCCCCTCCTCTCCTTTTTCCCTAGACTCCATGCTTTTGCATAAAATTCCTCCCTTCTTTCTCTATTTTTTTTCTACACTCTCTTGCTCCCCTTCCCACGGCTTGTTCGCAATAAAAATTCTCCCTTCCTCTTTTTTTTTTTTCCCTTCCACTCTTCTACTCTTACGTCTTTTGCAATCAAAATTCTCCCCTTCTCCTCTTTCTCTCTCTCTCTCTCCCTCTCTTTTTTTTTTTTCCTACACTGATCTGGGCTTCTTTTCCTCCCATAAATTTCTTCTTTTCAACCCCACCTACTAAAACCATAACCGAAAAATAAGCACAACCATGACTTCAAACCATAACTGAAAATCCTAAACCAAATAACCCACACGGTAATCCCACCAAGAAACACTCAATTTCATAGCAACAACAAATCATCCAAAAACAACTAGACAACCACAAATCCTAAACTTTTCGCAATGTTAAGGCGTAGAACACAACGTATAACAAGCAGAGTATTCTTAAAAAATAAAAAATAAAAAACCATTAAAGATATTGGTTCCTCTTAGCCAAAAGTGGTGCTTGGTTGCTGGGTTGAGTTTCTTTTTGTGGGTTATTCTGTTGTGTGGTCGATTAGGGACTAAAGTTTAAGTTTTGTTGAAATTTCCCTTTGGCCGAAAAAATGGGCGTTGAAGGTGAGGTGTTGGGTTATTGATTGAAGTTGATTTTGTAATGTTGTTAGTTAGTAGGATTTTCTGAAGACAAACACAAACTAATCACACCGTACACACCATTCTTACTGGGTTTAGTGCAAAAAATCTATTATTGCCTAATAACTACAGAATATTATGATTATGTGAAATTAATGGAGAATATTTGCCATTTGGGGATTCTATCATTTATGGGGTAGATTTTAGATGTATTCTTATACTCTGAACGGTACCTTATGTCAGTTGATGAGATTTCTTTTACTGCTTTAATAATATGTATTGGAAATCCATTTATAATTTTTATGCCTTCATCTGTTATTTGATGAACAAGAAAAAAAAAAAAAAAAAAGAGAGAGAGAGAGAACCTTAGCATAAGCGATATTTATTGTAAAAAAGATAAATATTTGTGCTATGCATGCTTGAATTTGATGTGCTGTGCTGAGAGATCTTCAAAGTGCTTCATTTTACAATTATTTGAGCTTGAAACTAACTTGCTTGTACTTCGATTTCTTATCACAGGTAATGATAACTTGCTGGCAGTTGAATCTGTGTTGACGCCATCACTTTGTCACTTCATATTTAAGGTTTTGTTTCTTTTGAAAAAAAAAATGCTAGGTTTTTTGCCAACCCACACACAAACCATTGGAATTATTCATCCTTCCCTAGACATCAAAACACAAGATATCCAAAAAACTAACCGCCAGACATTTTGGCTAGAGAACCATATCTGATCGGGTTTAGATCAAAGTTTAATTTATAACATCGCAATAGCGATCTTGTTAGATAGGTCTATTGAGGATCACCAGGGATTGTAAAAGTTATGTGTTTATGGAATTTCTTAGTTTACCTACCTACTCATAATCACAAGAATTTGGGTTTTACAAACTACACAACAAAAAGTTTTAAACTAATTATGAATCAACTTTAGGAAATGATACGAGAGGTATAGATAATTGATTTCCTCAATCCTCATACCATAAGCGCGATATTAGCATGTTAATTAATAAGTAAAGTTTTTGGGTGTGAGGGTTGTTCAACCCCTCACCCATTTAGAACTATCCTTTTAACGAACAATAGATATTTGCTAACTCACCACCCACCTAATCTAGATGTGAGTAATCTAGGCTCTGATGCATATAAATCCTTCTCAAGATACATATTTCTCGGAATCAGATAGACATCTTGGTTTCCACCTTTTTCCCACTATAAGTTAACTCAAGGTTACTTGTGTCCCTAGCATTGCATTGATCATATCCATTAGAATCATGTCAACAAAACATTGATACAAGCTTATAAATTAAGAATTATCATCTTCATAGACAAGAAAAGCTATATCTCAAATGGTGTTTGATTAGCTCAAACAAAAGCCTTAATACTCCCTTTATTAATTCATCACACTAACTCTGTCTTGGATTAGCTAATCAAGACGTAGAAGGGTTTGTTCCTCAATGAGGGTTATGAAAACTCATTGATTTGGAGTAACCCATTCAAGGAAACCAGCACTAAGAGAGAGGCTCTTACTTATGGGAAAATAAAGACAACAAAAAATGAGCTAAAAACTAAAGAACAATAGGAACGAGATTGTGTCCTTCTCGTCAAAAGTAATATAGAGAGGAAAAACGGGTTAGAATCTTTCCAAAAAATCCGCGAAAAATGCTACAAGGTCAATTTGACGTCTTGGCGGTTCTGAGTGACGATTCGGCGCCCACAAATCGACTACAGCGCCCAAAGAAAGGCCATCAGATCTAAGCCGTCCTTTGAGGCTGTCTGAAACGATTTCAAGGGTTTGGACGGGGCGGATGCGCTCGGCGCTTCTTTATAATTTGGTGCGACTATAAAAATAAATAAATAGGCGATCAATAGGTGCTATTGCGGTGTCATTGAGATCTCGCTGACTGGTTGCGCCAAAGTTTGAGGTTGCTTTTGTCGCTTATGTCGTCCATATAACGTTTGATTCATTATCATTATCATATGATCTAAATTATCTAGTGTTGTACTTATGCCATATAATTATATAAACATTAGATCAAATGATAATAGGAATAAGATAAAACTTTGTTAAGTTTAATCATTATTATTATATACTTATCATAACTATTAACTAATATATTAATGTCAATTAATTAACATAGTATATTTAACATAATAGTATGTAATCATATATATTAATTAATATTCTTATATATATATTAATAAAAATATGTATCTATCTATATTGATCATTCAATTAATATATAATAACTTAGTATTACTAAATTAATAAGCAACTTAATTAATATAAGTTAAAAGTAGTTTGAAGTTAGTCATTAATCATTGATTCATTATGTAATATGTTAATATGTTACTATATTAGTGTGTAACATATATAGATAAGTTAAGTTACTATGTTAGTGATTAGTGTGTAACATCAAACATGTTAATTAAATAGATAATATAAATAACTTTATTTACTCTTCCCGAAAATATCAAATTTTTGCAATGTACTTTCTAAAAGTTTAAAGTTCTCAATTTAGTGTATTCAAATTTTGAATTTTTGTAATGTCCCCACTCTTCGTTAGTGATATTACTGTGTTACCCTTAATTTTTTTTATTTTAATTTTTTTAGGTGACCGACACTTGGTCGAAGGTGACCCAACGTGGTCAACCCGTGACCACGAAGGGTCCACAGGGTGACCACGCCGTGGGTCACCTCTCGATGACCCACAAGGGTTCACGGCGTGGACCCCATATTGGGTCAGCCGTGACCCAAACGTGGGTCACCGTGACCCACGAAGGGTCACGGGTGACCCAGCCGTGGGTCACACCGTGACCCACGATGGGTCACAAGGTGACCCAAACGTGGGTCACGCCGTGACCCACGAAGGGTCACCAGTGACCCTGCTGTGGGTCTGCTGACCCACGACAGTGGCCAATGGGTCACAAGGTGACCCAAAACGTGGGTCACCTTGTGAGCCAGTGTCTGATACCCTATTGCAGTATTGCCTTTGTGAGTTTGTCCCACATCGAAAAAATTAGAATCCATTTTCACATTTTACACCTATAAAAGAGAGTGCCGGTCAGTGTATTAGGTAAGTTTCTTCACAGTTGACTTGTAAAGGTTGACTAAGAAGAATTTGAAAAACAAAAATTTTGAGGCAATATTTGCCTATTTAAATGGCTCAGCCGTTTAAAGGCTGAAAGGCCTTTTTACTGAGAACGAGCCGGGGTTCGGCTCGGCTCGTTTAATTTTTTTAAGCGAGCCCGAGCTTAAGCAAGCTCGAGCCCGAGCTTAAGCAAGCTCGAGTTCGAGCTGGGGTATTGCTTAGCGAGTCGAGTTTGAGCCGGAGTTTTTAAACTCGGCTCGAACTCGAGCTCGGCTCGTTTAATGGATTTGTTAAACGAGCCGAGTCGAGAATGCAAAAGCTCGGCCCGGCTCGGTTCGTTTACAGGCCTACCTGCATGGGTTGAAGGAATTGTTCAACCATCGTCATTCGTCTTTATGAATGACAATTGAACGTACTTTCGGAGTGCTGAAAAGATGTTTTCATGTTCTAAGTGGTATGCCAAAGTATAAAGCTTGTCGTCAACCCCTAATTGTTAATGCGTGTTGCACCTTGCACAACTTCATCCGCCTTAATGATCGCAACAATGTATTCTTCATGTACGTTCCCCTTGAGGTGATTGGCAATGCGCCTGCATACAATAACCAGTTTGATTTCTCATATGAGGCTGCGCTTGCTATGGCGAACACCAGAGATGAGATTGCGCAATTGATGTGGGATAATATGCACCCACCGAACTAGGCAACGATGTTTGACCGTGGTTATGAAGCAAAATGTGTTTAGGGGTTCGAGTTGTTTGTCTTCGCCAGACTTATGTTATGTATTGTGTCTGTTATTTGTAATATTTATAACTTGATGTTTATGTCGGTGCAAATGCCTTGTGCTTTTTGTAGCACTGTAAACGTTGCTTGTATCGCAACGTAAGACCTTATGCTTATTTTGTATGCCGTTGCTACTCTACAAATGGTACTCTAGTTTGCTATGCATATTTTACTTAATACTTGATTGTGCTGTGTGAAGTGTGGATATGTTGGACCTTTCACTAGATTGTACTGTTAATTTGCTAAATTGACCTTATTTATGGATTGTTGGTAGGCGCCATTTCATGTATTGTAACTAAAAGTTATCAGTTGCTCGGTACTTAGCTACATTATGTTTAAAAGTAGGAATGGAGCTTGAGCTATACTGTACATGTGGTGCTAACCGTATGCGACTACTAGTTTCGAGAACGGATAAGAACTATTTGCGGCGTTTTTACAAGTGTCCCTTAGGAAATGTATGCATTTCATTGACGAAATTAGTCCGGATATAGGTTAGTAATATGCTTTAAATTTCTATCACATTTTCATTGCATGTTGTATGTGCCGCTTATTTTTTAATACATGTTTGGATAGGTTTTACAATTTATGACTTGATGTTGTGACTTTAGTTTGAGTCTGCCTTGACAATGATGCAAATTTGTGTTTAGTTACCCAAAGTATGGTTATGAATTTCTAACTTTCATCTATTTATAGTCATTGTCAAGTTTGTCCATATACATGATTATACTGTGTTGGAGAATAATGAAAATCAAATTATCTGCAAAAATCATAACCTGGCGACCATCACACTCAACCAAATCCTTAGGGTGTGCCCAGGCTTTTGGGTGGATGTGGTGGCTTTCATGTTGTGATTTTGTAGCTAGTTTGATTAAATTGTATTCTCTTGATGTGAATACAAACCTGCATTTGTATTCGTATTCGTTCGAAAGGCTGAGTCAGGCAGTATAGTTTACATTTTTTTTTAATGTCATTATTTGTATTAAATATCATGTTTAAATAATTCACCAAGTACACTGTGAATATGAATTGAGCTGAATAATGAATTAGTATTATTATTTATTTTTTTTTTCCAAATGTACTTGCTTGTGTTGTGTTTGTTGTTATTTATACTGGTGATGGTGATCATCATTGGTTGCGTATTGGAATTCGCTGGTAGTGTTCCCATAAATTAAGTAATGGAATATTTCTACTGAGAGATCATTGTCAAGACCACAGCATTAGAGTTTAGAAAAAAAATCGACCCAAGACGTTTTAACTCTTTCATCTTGTTGAAACTACCTATGTAAGTTTTATTTTCATGTATATTTGATGGTGTCCATAGTAAAAACTCTCCAAAAAGCCGTTGTAGGTCTATCCCTAATTACTATAAATTTTAACTATCACGATTTTTCATTGTATGTTGCGTGTACCTCTATTTTTTAATAGTTTGATAGGTTTCGCATTTTATAACTTATGTTTTTTATTAGTTTGAGGTCTGCCTTGACACACGCATGCAAATTTGGTTTAACTACCCAAAGTATGGTTATGAGTTTTCTGATTTTCATCTATTTATATTCATTGTCGAATTTGTCCGTATATTACATGATTTACTGGTGTTGGAGAGTAATGAAAATCATACTAATTGCAAAAATCATGAACCTGGCGACCAGTCACACTCAGCCAAATCCTTAGGATGTGCCTAAGGCATTTGGGTGGATGTTGGTGCTTTCATGTTGTGATTTTGTAGTAGTTAGTATGATTGAATTGTATTCTCTTAATGTGAATACAACTTGCTTTTGTGATTCTATTCGTGTCAAAAGGCCTGAGTCAGGCAGTTTTAGTTTACTTTTTTTTTTTTTTTTTAGTTTGTCATTATTTATTAATATCAGTGTTTAAATCATTCCACAATAGCACTGTTGATGTGAATTGAGCTGAATAATGACAATTCTTTTTTTTTTTCCAAAATTACGTGCTTGTTGTGTGTTTATTGCATTTATACGGGTGGGGTTGAATCATCATTTGTGCGTGCTGGACTCACTGGGTGGGGTGTGCTAAAACAGTATGATATATTGTCTAATCATGAGATCCTGCCAAGACCACAGCGTTGACAACCATCACCACTTAGCCAGATTATGAGGATTGCAACTCATGTTTGGGTGACTGTGGTGGTTGCCATGATTTGCGTCTTGAGGAGGGTGTCTGGTAGATTATTATTTCATAGTAGTATTACACCAAACTAATGATGATGATGCTAACATTTTACAAAATTTAAAAAATTGCTACTTCCCCAAATTGAATGTCCCGGGTGTAATATAACATTATTGGGATTTATGTTTTCCATCAATATCGTTTTTTGTTTCTCTATAACATATGAAGTTGGCGTGCTTGGTATTTTTTTTTTTTTTTTTTAATATTTGACGTATTTCTTAATTTGTTCAGAAAACCACGCACAAGACAATAATTCTTATTGGTGGAGGTTTGTCGTATGGGCATTACCAAAAAGACCGTTGATGTGATCAAGATTTAGTATTGTGAAGAATAATAATGGATTTAATTCTATTGGGCATCCCTCCCAAGACCACAGCGTGGACAACCATCCACACTTAGCCAGATTACAAGGATGCAAGCTCTCATTTTTGGGGTGAATTGTGGTGGTTGCCATGCTTTGGTCTTGGAGTTTGCTAATAGAGTACAATGCATTACTAGTAACTCTCCAACTATGTGAATATTATAAAATTTCTAACTCCCAACTATTATCAAATTTAAAAGCTACTTTCTCGTTAAACAAAATGTATATATGAAGTCAAAAGCCCAGACATAGGAGTGCTGTATAACAAATTCCTGACTTGCAATATTACCGTAGCTTTGCTCTCACGTATCCGATTGACCAGTTTCTTATGTAAATATTTGTACCTTTATCTTGTTCAAGACTATCTATGTAGTCTTATTCCTCCAGGTATGTTCGGTCCCATTAGTAAAAACTATTAAAAAAGTCTTTGTACGTCTATCCCTAATTAACTTTTAGTCTCGCAGAATCACCCAGGGGGATTCCATTGGGAGGATGAGTTGCTTGCAAAGTACGTCTACGGCGCCGAATATGTATTACCCGGTCCCTGGAAGAGGAGGACGGAAGGTGAACATGGTCACCCCCGCGATCCGGGGGATGAAGTTGGCTACAACAGCCATGTGATGCTGTTGTGTTCTGTAGGTGTGCACCCCTGTGTTTGGATTGGGTGTAGTCCTACTCTTGATCCCTCATGTTTGCTTGGAACTGTTGTAGTTGTATTGCATTTTGTATTGAACATCAGTGTTCACATTCCTATTTTGTTTTAAATTAATTAGAATGTTTCTTATTTTAATTTGGATTTTGTAGTATTTTGCTAGCATTTGAATATGTTGTAATATTCTAATTTGAACATCTGACTTTTGTAATGACCTTATGTATGCTTCAACACTAGCTTGTTGGGTGTACTGTTGGTTTCTAATTTGGTGGGAGTTGGTTTTTGTTATAAGATAGGCGACGATTGGGTGTAACTTGCTGGTAGGTGGCGCTGTGCATTTTGTTCCAAATGCCTTAAAAAAAGGTGGACGAGCACGGCATTTTGTAGCCTTTTTTTAGGCCAAAAAAACAGAGACATGCAATCAATAAATTCCGATCAAAAGAGGCGGCCCAACATGTTGTTTTTTTCTCATGAGAATTTGGCACGGAAACTGAGATAATTTCCTGCTGCAAGCATCAAAATGTGGTCCATTTGACCAAAGGGTAGGATGCATTTGACCAAAGGGTAGAAGCCCAAACGTTGAACTCAATTTTTCCAAACACATTTTTTGTGTTTGTCTTCATTTTTTCATTCGGTTTGGAATATCAAAAAGAAAAAAAAAAAAAAAAAAAACAAAAAACAAAAATTGTTGCTTCCAAACAAGGCCCATGTTTTTCCCTAAGCGACTGATAATTTATCTAGGCCGGCATTGTTTTGGAGTAAATCCCCAAAAAATAGATTGATTTTTCTCAATCTCTGTTGTGAAGTGGGGTGCGTTTTTGTTTTGAGGAACCGAGATAAACGAAGAGAGAGAAAATAAAAGAGAAGAGAAAGAGAGAGAGAGAGAGGAGCGAGTTTCGTTTTACACACGACATCGTTTCATTTAAAAAGCCAAAACTAAATCTGAACCGTCCAAATAACTACAGCAGATTCGTGTTAAAAATTTTCACTGCATGGAAGCCGAATGGCCGTTTGTTTTTAAGGATGCCGTTTGCAACCTTACATCGTTTTCTGTCTGACCATCACTAAGACCTTGTCTGTTGGCCCCAAACACATGCTCAGTAGTATCAGGTCTATTAGAGGTGGTGGCAGTTGCAGATAAAGAACAACAAGCAACAACGAGAAAAAGGAAGGAACAAAAAAATAGCTCAACAAATCAAAAATTTATTGGATGAGCAAAAAGGAAAAGGGCAAGCTCACGCTATTCACCTAGTTCGGTTAGAGCTCCAAAATCAGAAAGGAAAACATCAAGCCCAGAGTTCTTTTTTTTTTGAAGACCAAGCATCCATTCGGTTGAAGCTCAGCAAAATTCAGAGCACATACACAACACCACATTCGGTTTGGTACCAGAAAATAAACCAAGAAATTTTTTCAAGAAATATACCCATTCTCAACCAACAACCGAAATCAAAGGGACCAAAATTTTCCAACCTATTCAGCGAAGCAAAACTGTAGCAAGGAGCAAAAGAAATCCCCCAACCTAGCCCATTCGGCCATGGCAGAAAGAAGACCCACAAGTTTTCTCCCCATGCCCAATCGGTGCTCAACCGAAAAGCAAAGGAAAAATCAAACCAAAACTAACTAAAATTTCATACCCATTTTCGATTTAGCAAACAACCCACTTGCTAGGAATCTGGATTACTAGAGGAATCATCAGCACCCACTGAGGCATATCGAAGACCAAGTCCCAGACCCAACACAACAAGAACCACAAGAACAAATCCTAGGCACATACATCCACTACCAACATGTCCAACTCGTCCAAAACGAACAGCCACATGGGGAAGCATATCCTCCATGACTGAGTTCTCATTGTTACTTCAAGTCCATGCCCAGATCCGAAACCAGATGATCCCTCATTCCCTCTGACTTACTCCGACGAGAGTGTTTGGGGCCAACAAAACAGGTCTCGGTGATGGTCAAACAGAAAATGATGGAAGGTTGCAAACGGCATCCTTAAAAACAAACGGCCGTTTGCTTTCCCGTGTGTAAATAAGTCATATTGAATCTAGACCATCCATCCCTTTTACCGCAGATGTGCTGTTACTTTAAGCCGGATCCGAGGTATATAGACCCAGTCTCAAACTTACGCTACCGTTTTATGTCAGGTTTCCAACTGAGGGTTTTTCAAAAGCCGCTACTCTTCTTGAACCTCGCAATCCAAATCGTTCGTCGACCACCATTCTCAAGAGCTCCTCTCCGGTTTTTCTCAGCAACAAACAAAATGGTAACGATCATATGGTCTTTTTTATTTCTTCGTTTTTGAATTTGTTTTGGCTCTTTTACTATCGGGAGCAACTTTTGATTTCTTCTGGAAAACTCCTGAATTTCTCAGGCGGATTTGGAGAAAAAGCTCGGTGTAGAAGACCTCGAGAAGAAGAAGAAAAAAGAAGAGAAGGTTCTTTCTTTTTATTTTTTATATAGTTGTGGTTTCTGCTCTCAAATTACCATAAGTATGGTTGTATATATGTGTGTGTATATTCGATTTGTTTTCTCCAGTGTGAGTTGCTGGTTGTGATGTATTAGATTATCTGCTCTTGTAAATTTGGTGCCACTGGCCGGAAGCAAAAAACCCACTACCACTACCTTTTCGATAACAAAGCCCTCGACCAAGGGATTAGCCCGAAATGAGTGATTCATGCCGCTGGCTGCCCACCACTTTCGAGCCCAAGTCAAGCAAAGGGCCTCTCCGCCGCTTGTTAAAACTGGACGTTTTGCGTTCTTTTGATCTGTCGGCGGCAACGGATCGATTTCCGCTGTCGTTTCAGGGAGTTAAAATACAAGGGCTGTTCCCTTTAGAGACAGCCTTTGCTTGGGTGTTCTCGGGGCTTTAAAAAAAAAAAAAATTATATTCAAAGGACAGTATATTCATAATTTTTAATAAAGTTTTAAGTGGTGAGAAAAAAGCCTTTATATGTTGGATTTGGAGAAGAAGAACCTCTTGTATTGGTATTCTTGGCTGGTGGTTTAGGCCTTTTGGAAGTGGCTTTCGATCTGATTGCTGAACACAAAGCAAATGGTACTCTGGTAATATCTTTTAGTTTGTTAAAAATATTTCAAAATTGATTAGGTTATTGTGTATGACATGGATGTAGATGGGGGCTTCTTTTTGCAGTCTGATATTTTTTGAGTAGCAAAATCATGATATTTTGGAAAGTTTCAAATTATTCTTTGTTGTTAAAGATTTTCTGGTTATTTATTTATATACGTTGTGTCTTACTTTCATTTCCTTATTTCATTTTTGTAAGTAGCACCTTTCTCTTCTTTTATTCACTTATTTTCTTTTGAAGATTTTTTTTTGATATTTAATGTCATTAGAAGAGCGTAGAGGGGGCGCAACCGTATTACACAGGAAGTATACAAGAAAATCCCCTATTTAGGAGAGAAAGAAGAACAACAGTTCAAAAACTAGCAAAACTAGAGAAACACAAACAATCATGTGAGTAGGCATTAATAAAGAGAAGGCACCAGGGGTTTTTCTATGGCTGTTTTCCAATCTTGTTGGGATGTGATCAAGGCAAACACTATGGGGTGCTCCATGATTTTCATGCTAGTAGTAAGTTTGAAAACAATCTTAATGCTGCTTTCATTGCTCTTAGTCCGAAGAACTCCGGGGTCATCGATCTTAAAGGATTTTCGGCCTATTAGTCTTGTGAGTGATGTTTACAAGATTATTGCCAAAGTCCTTGCCAATAGGTTGAGAAGGGTTGTGAGTCGTGTTTACAAGAAATCCGGGGCCAAAGTCCTTCCGCTTTCTTCAAATACACCACATTAAACATAAAGGAGACAAGAGTCAACCTCCATACTTCCAAAATGTTACGACGCCCCTTCTAACTTCCCCAACTCTCTTACTTCTCTTGAAGAATGTGAACAGAGTGGATAGTAATTTTTCTGGAAAAGACATTTTATTCCATAAAATTATTTTCTTTGTGGGGATAACCTTTTTTTTTTTTTTGAAAATAATCATTGGTTGAATTGAATATATCCTTTTTGCCAGGCAAGAGAGAAAGAATTGAAAAAGCAAAAGGCTTTAGAGAAAGCTGCTAAACTGCAGGTAACAAGAAGAAATTATTTTGCATAGTGTGAGTCATATATTTGTACGCAATGCATTAATGAAGTATTTATGTGTATGTAGAATGTATAAATTGTTTATTATTTTCCATCTTGTTTTAGGCTCAAAACGCATCAAATACTATAAAAAGGAGTGAAAAGAAAATGGTAAAGCGTGGCAGGGAGGAAGAGAACCCTAAGGAGTTTGTTGACCCTGAAACGCCTTTTGGAGAGAAGAAAAGAATGTCTAGTCAAATGGCAAAGCAGTACAATCCTAGTGCAGTAGAGAAATCGTGAGTATGATGTTTTTCTTTTTGGCTTTTCCTGTATCAAATTGATCATAATTGAAGCTTTTGCAATCTTTATTGCTGATCTAGGTGGTATGCGTGGTGGGAGAAATCAGGGCTTTTTGTTGCAGATGCGAAGAGCTCCAAAGCGCCGTTTGTTATTGTGAGTTTCTTGCTGGATGTATTTAAGTTTGTTGCTGTAATCATGAGAACCTTTTTCTAATCTCTTTTTCGTTTCCCTATCATAGAGGACATTCTGGATTAAAACAAGTAATTATGTGGTGGAATTAGATTAAGGACAACTTTCATCTCAATCCTGTGTTGTTTTAACATTCAATAGATCGACAGAACCTTTGGGCTTGAAGAATATGACTAAACTTTGCTGAGAAGTGACAGCCAAACTAATGATCACTGCTTTTACATCTTTAGCAACTGGCTTGTTGGATAGGATTGTAATTTTCACTCGAAAGTGAAAACTTCAATTCTTGTTGGGTCGATCTATGTTGTTCATTCTAAAGTATAAATTGAATAGCAATACACTTCATCAATCGAAGGGGTAATCCTCTAGTAGTGGTTGATGAAATTAAAGTAGTGGCTCTTCGGTTATGTGTTTGATTAAATCTACATTTTGCACAGGGTATTTGGTGCAGATGTGTTTACTGCTCTATGTGATTTTTCTTTGACAATTTGTCAATGTTAAGAAATGAAAACAAATTTTTTGTCAATGTTGAAGATTTAGGGGTTTATTGAGTTGCTTGTAGAGTATTCAATTAAAAGACTACAAATGTTTCCAACTCTCTGGAATCAATCCAAAACTTGTATATAACATAGAGAATCAACACAGTTAAGTTATTTAGATATTAGAATTGCTTGTACTTCTTACAGTCCAGTTAATCTTACCGGCCAGTTGTTTTGAAATTCCACTGTTAAAGCTACATTTTTATTACATTCTGTGCAGTCACAAGTGAGAGCATTAAGCTGAACTCTTCACTGGATTATGCAGAGAAAACCTCAAGTAGGGGTGGCAACCATTCCAACATAGAATAGCAGAGTCCTAGGATTTTGATGGTGGTGGCATTGGGTTTTGGTCATAATGGGTTTGATTGTGATTTGTGTTGAGCTTGTCAATTTTAGTTGGTAAACAACCATCTCTTTGTATTTTTTACTCAATTCATCATCACTTAGATTAATAGATGAACAATAAATGGTGGATGATTGTATGCATTTCTTTTATTTGCATTTCAAGGTAAAAGGTTTGATCTCTTCCTGAGAAGAAAATTTTAAGTGATTGAGGATTGCACTATAAACTTGTGAGTTTTCCAATGTAAAAGAGTGGAAGAGATATTTGAAGTATGCCAAGAAATATGCAAAGGCGAATTGATTAAATTGAATGCAAGTCAAGTTTAAGTAGAACCATCTTTAACTGAAAGGAATACCACAATATGAGGAATCTGTTTTAATTACATTACCATGTGTACTTTTTTCTCTGAGGGATTACCAGGTGGACTTGAAATTATTAAAAAAATTGATTCTTTTTGTTTTGCAGGTTTTGCCACCTCCAAATGTGACTGGTGCCCTCCATATAGGCCATGCGCTTACTGCTGCTGTGGAGGTCCTGTCGTTGCCAAAATTTTATGTTTATGCTTTACACATTCCATCTTCCTTAATGTTTTTTAGTATAAAGTGGTATATACTGCACACAGGATACAATTATTCGCTGGCGGAGAATGTCAGGATACAATACCTTGTGGGTTCCTGGGGTGGACCATGCTGGGATTGCGACACAGGTTCTTCTTCCTTTTTCCCCTTGACCAAGTTGTTAGTTAACCGTTTACATGCTTTTTTTTAGACTTTCTGTATTACCTTCAACTGTGAGCATATAGCTTTGTGCATCCCTATGTTACTCAGTGACAAGTAGCTTTGAGATTAAACAGTAGCATTTTTTTTGGGTTGGGGAGAAGGGGAATGTTGCCACATATTACTCAGTGGCATCATGTCCTGGGAATTCTTCTGTGCATCCAACCTCCTGTAAGACATTTTGGTGTTTGGCCTGGTGCCTCATGTTACTCAGTGGCATGCTGTGCTGGGAATGCCCTCTGTGCATTCAACTTTTATATGAGATGTTCTTTTGGCCATGATCTTCATACATCTGATCATCTTTTAATTGTTTTGTTTCGCTTCAACATGCAGCCCAAAGACACATCAAAGTTGCCGATTTTTCTTATTTTTTTCCCTGAGCAACAATTCACTGAAAATTATCTAGGGCCTCTGCAGTCTGCACCTTATATCTTGCACAGGTCATTCTGGTGTGGCTTTGGACTTAATTTGGGTCTAGGGAGGACCCGTTAGTAGGTTGGGCTGTATGCTTGTATGGCACTATCAGGCTTTAATTCATTCTGTCACATGCCTTTGCCAATAAGCAGCTGTGGCAATAGTCCATGTTTCATGTTTGCGTTAACCTTGCCCCAAATCCATATTTGTACTCTCTTTGTCGTTGTGTTTGAATATTCTTTACAGTATAGGATATTTGTTAGTCAATTGTACTATGAGGCAATTTTATTTTATTTTATTTTATTTTTTCCTTCAGGTCGTTGTGGAAAAGAAAATAATGCGTGAAAGCCAATTAACCAGGCATGATATTGGTCGTGAGCGATTTGTATCTGAAGTGAGTTCAAACTACCTCTGACTAATATCAGCCCTTCCCAGCAGAAAAAAATAGTTCCCTCTATGATTTTCATGTTCTTTTATTGCTTAGTCCATTCTCACCTGTATATATTTGTTGGTTGAATTATGTTGTGATGAAAGGTCTGGAATTGGAAAAACAAGTATGGCGGCACCATTTTACAACAGTTACGCCGTTTGGGTGCCTCTTTAGACTGGTCTCGCGAGGTTAGTGTTTAGTGTGATGTAACTCATTTTTACTCGGCCTGGAGAAAGCATTGCATTTTTGAAGAATTACTTCATTTTTTTTTTAAAAAAAATTCAATCATGAATCTCTTGGGGCATATTTGGTATGTGGAATAGACCCCTGAAATGGAATAACTAGTCCGTTGTTTGGTTAGTTTTTTATCCAATGGAATACCTATTCCTCTCAAAGCTATTCCTTTCACGTAAGAATAGCACATCAATTAATTTTCCCACAAAAACCCTCAACAGAGAATGACGGAGAAAACCAGTTCCTCTCTCTCTCCCTCCGCGTGTGTAAATATGGCACTCTCACGGTAATTCTCACTCTGAAGCGGCACCCTCTGTGTGTGTAAAATTGCCACCCTCTCATGGTAATTCTCACTCTGAAGTCGCACCACATATGAATGTACACAAAAAAAAAAAGAAGAAGAAGAATCGAATTATCAGATTGCAAGAGATTTCTTCAAAATAATCTTGTATGTTTCATGGATATGCTTCCAGAATAGTCTCCTATAAATTTAATAAACAAACAAACTAAAATTCAAGTAAACTCACGTTTCAAGATAAAATATCATGAGATTAGCAAAGCATTACAAGGACTATAAACTAACACAACATCAACAGGATTTTTCTTCTAAAAGTTAAAAATTTTAACTAGAACAATAACCTGTAAATTGTAGAAAATAGACCCAAAAATTATATGTTAAGACAGGCACTGCATTTTTTGTTAGAAATTTTCATGCATAATTTTTTTTTTTTTAAATAGTTATAATATAACTGTTTATCTTTAAAAAATAAAGAAAATGTCCTTAAAACTATAAATTAGAATTATTTTATGATGGTGTTTTAGAAACTTTTGGTTACAATATGATTCCATTAACAAGAGTATTGCATTATACCAAACAAAGGCACATATTCAGGGTTCTATTCGAGTGTTATAACCAAACTAAGGAATAACAATAATTATTTTATTCCAGCTTCTACTTATCAAAAAAAAAAATTATTTTATTCCAGCTTCTTCCATTCCTTGTAATAGCTATTTTTTTTTCCAATGGAATAGTTATTCCGCATACCAAGTGTTTCCTCATTGTTTTTTTCTTTCTCCCCATTCTATGTGTGATTTGCCTTTTTTTTTTAAAATTTTTTTTTCTTTTCAGTGCTTCACAATGGATGAGAAAAGATCGAAGGCTGTGACAGAGGCTTTTGTTAGGCTTTACAAAGAAGGCCTTATCTATAGGTATATTTTAACCTCAAGGAAAATTTGCATATTCTTTATCATGGTGGTCATGCATGTATTTCTAGAAATGGATTTATCCATAATTGTTTAACCATGTTCTGCCTCTGAATTATGTTCAATTTTGTCTACTCAAGTACGTTGTTTTCGTTAAATAATTTGGACTTTGTCCTACAATATATGTACTTTCCTTTAGTTTGATTAGTCTACTTTCTTTTTATTTGTACTTCTATTTGTTTGCTTTTCGGACTTTTCATATTAGATCCTCGTTTTGCAGAGATCTTCGTCTAGTGAATTGGGATTGCGTGTTGCGGACTGCAATTTCTGATATTGAGGTAAGTCACGTCCTCTAAGAGGCACAGTCTTTATAATGGATTGTTTCATATTTATTAAGAAAAAAAGTCTTTTCAATGGATTCTGAATTATTGAAGTTGCTTGGTCATGTAGGTGGACTATATCGAAATCAAAGAAAGGACTCCACTTAAGGTTCCAGGATATGAGAAACCTGTTGAGTTTGGTGTATTAACTTCATTTGCTTACCCTTTGGAAGGAGATCTGGGTGAGATTGTTGTGGCCACTACAAGAGTGGAAACTATGCTTGGGGACACTGCTATTGCTATACATCCAGATGACCCTAGGTACAGTCATCTTCATGGAAAATGTGCTGTTCATCCATTTAATGGAAGAAAGCTTCCTATAGTTTGTGATTCAATCCTTGTTGATCCAAAGTTTGGGACTGGTGCTGTTAAGGTAAAAGTTATTTTCAAGGCTAAGAAAGCTTACATTAGAAGTTCTCTTTTGACTTATCAAAAAAAAAAAAGTTCGCTTTCGAATTTTCTGTTTCCAAGACGGAAAAACTCATGAGCCATTGTTGATCCTGCAGATTACCCCAGCTCATGACCCGAATGATTTTGAGGTTGGAAAGCGTCACAGTCTTGAGTTCATCAATGTTTTTACCGATGATGGGAAAATAAACAGCAATGGTGGCTCAGAGTTTGCGGGGATGCCACGTTTTAAAGCCCGTGAGGCAGTTACTGAAGCATTGCAAAAGAAGGTATTGGTACTATGGTACTCAGTTAGTTCTAAAGTAACTGAGGCTATAAAAAAGTTTTATTTTAGACAAAATTTTGTTGATGAATCCACAATCCAAAAAGAAATTTTTTTATTGACAAATGTCTGAGTTAGAAATGGTTCGGAATATCCGGAGCATTTATCTGACTTATAACATGAGTGAGAGGTTATTGATAAAGAGCTCTTCTTGCTTTGCAGGACAAACTTTACATGAGTTACTATGGAAGTACTTTTATTGTCTGCCTAGCCTAAATACACAGTTAGAAAACAAATTTAATCCAAAAGCACAAATAGTTTTCCCTTTTGGTTTTGATAACAATTATTATTATTATTATTTTTATTTTTTTAATCTTAAAAGGTAATGGTGTTCTTGGATAAGAAATTTTAAGGTCGTCTCTAATATACAGTCAAAATACCTCCAATGATTTTTGAGGCCTCAGAGTAAACAGGAAAATTTCTCCCAACACCGTAATGTTATAAAAAAATCTGCAACATGCAGATGTTACAACAATTCCATTCTCAAAATCCCTACCAAGGGTTTGAGGCTTAAAGTAAACAGGAAAATTTTTCCAAAAATGGAATCATTATAAAATCTGCAAAATGCACGATTTGAGAATTAAGGAAGCAACCAGTCACTACCTCATCAGCCCTGTAACAAGTACCAGCACATTACTGCTGCTACCACTGTGCTGCTGCCACCATCACTCTCCTGCTACAATTACTATTGTAGCTTCTATGTTATCCTTGACCTAATTGCCACTGGTCCTTAGTTCATTACGCTGCCTCTACAACACCTATACCCTCCACCTGAACTGCCATTAAATTTTTGGACTTGATGCGCACTTACAAACAGTGAAATTCTCCAAAAGTTTCACATAAATTTGAGTTGCTTGATCTACAAGCTGCCTAATGTTGTTGATCAAATTATTTGAACGTTTAGTTCAATGAATTTTGGAGAACTCTCACTTCTATTTAAATTGACTATTCTATAAATTCTCAATGTATTCATTATATTGGTCCTTATTTCATAACATCTGGTCTTTATTCATGTGCTGTGTGTGTGATACTTGTATTACTTGATGTTGTCTATTCCTGTTTATTAATTTATCGTCCTCCATGCATTTAGGGCCTTTATAGAGGTGCTAAAAACAATGAGATGCGTCTTGGCCTTTGTTCAAGAAGCAATGATGTTGTGGAGCCACTTATAAAGCCCCAGTGGTATGTTAATTGCAATGATATGGCGAGGCAAGCTCTTGATGCTGTCATGGATGAGGAAAACAGGAAAATAGAGATCATTCCGAAACAGTATTCTGCTGACTGGAGGAGGTGGTCAAATATATCTTCTTACCTTGCTTTCTTAGTTTCAGAATTTTGCATCATAAGGAGTAGATATTATCCAAAAAGAAAAAAAAAGGTTTGCCATATCTTCCAGAACATTCCTCTGAAAAGCAATGCAGAGTATGGATCAGATAATGGTCCAACGCGGTGTTTCTTAGTTTATTATGGCTGATCTAAGAATGTGTTTTAAACTGTTTGAAGAATGTAATTTTTGTACCATTCCAAAAATCTCTGAATTTATTCAAAAAGATGGAAGTTCTTTAGGCATATCCTTGGTGGGGTTTTTTTGATGTTGAGTTCCAATTTGCAAGGCATGCTCCATTTATGTTAATTTTTAGCCTTTTTATTTTTGATATTATTATATATGATTGAATTTGAATATTACTTGGATCGTAAACATCACAGATGGCTTGAAAGCATTCGTGATTGGTGTGTCTCAAGGCAACTTTGGTGGGGTCACCGAGTTCCTGCATGGTATGTCACTTTGGAGGATGATGAGCTGAAGGAAATCGGTGCTTACAATGATCATTGGGTGGTTGCAAGAAATGAGGAAGAGGCTCAGGAGGAGGCTGGCCGAATGTATAATGGGAAGAAGTTTCATTTAAGTCAAGATCCTGACGTTCTTGATACGTGGTTTTCTTCTGGTCTCTTTCCCTTGACTGTTTTGGGCTGGCCTGATGATACAGATGATCTTAAGGCATTTTATCCAACTTCAGTTTTGGAAACTGGCCACGATATTCTCTTTTTCTGGGTTGCTCGCATGGTGATGCTAGGAATTAAATTGGGTGGTGATGTACCTTTTAGAAAAGTAAGTTGACTTTATCCTAATTATATTTTTATAGACATGTTATGGTCATCTTTTTCCTAAGTTGCATAATACACAGCTTATAATATGACCTTTGACTAACAGTCAATCTAATATTATATTACAGAAATTTTTGGTAAATAAAAGTTCATATATGCCTGACAGTCCAATATAACAGCATAACATAAGTCTAAGGTGTACCAGCATACCGTAGACTATCTAAGGTTTGGGATTTATTCAGATGGTAGTTGCTCTTTTTCCTCTTCATTATTTTATCAAGTTTGTGATTCATACAAACCATTGAGATCTAGCTCAAAATATACCTCCTTCCCCTATAAGAACAGGTTGGATGTAGAGGTCGTGGTTTCAAGATTGATTAGGTGCATGTTAAATTACTTGAGAAATATAATGACCAATTTTGACCCCAAATGCAGCAGAATAACCAACACACGACAGTTAACGGTATATAGAAATATAAACTACTGCAGTCATAAATTATCAAGCCAACAAACATCAACAAACACACATTACAGTTTTTGTTGACGAAGAGGAAAGTCTTGCACCAAGGAAAAACCTTTCCAGAGTAGCCAAACCCAGGGTTCAACTCTACTAAAAGAAGAACTGACTACAGGCAATAGTAAAACTTACATCCTAGTAATTTTACCAAGACCATTTGTAGGACTACCTGCTCCTCATGTGTCTCACCTCCAACTTCCTTGTTGGCTGTTTTTCAAAGAAAGAACTCCTTACCGATCCCCACCGGTAGACTTTAGTTGTAACGTTGATTGTGCAGTCGCATCACGATGGCTTGAATCCCCAGTCCAAGAATCTTCACACAAACAAACTCTTGGCTCAACACTCAAGAACCTTGTGTAGTATTATAACAAGGTCTTGGAACTTGTCTCTTAATACTCTGTATGGAGACTCTGAAAATCGTGTGTTTGTGAGAGATCTAGAGAGTTGAGACAAAGTAGACTTTAAATAGAAACTGTGTTTTCTGCGTGGCGGCGTCCGGACAAGTAAGTATGATGTTTGGACACAGCTAGGGTTTTTAACCCTAACCACCTTCCATGTTTAGACATATGTCCTTAGTGTTCGGAATTTGTGTCCACAGGAACGTCCGGATAGTTCAGGGAATGGTAAAATTTCTTGAACTGTTGGTGTCTGGACATCTTTGTCCAAGTACAGACATCTCTCAAACCTGAGAGGACTCAAGTCCGTAGCAATGTCTGGACTTCTCAGCAAACAAGGCTTCTCTGGAATAGCTCGTGTCCAGACAATCATACCAATGTCCGAACATCTCTTCAACCTGAGAGTGGGTGTCTGCTATTGTGTCTGAACAGGTCAGGGGGCAATAACTCCCTTGAATTGACCATGTCTGGACAGCCTATCCGGATATCAGCTGAAGTACTTGTCTTTTTAGCAGTATTTTAATCTTGAACCGCATACCTAAGTACTCAACTATCCAAATCTCCAAAAAACATAAAATAAAGTTTTGGACACCGAATGAGCCAATTACAAAACTTAACATTACCAATAATAAAAAGTTGAATTTCTAATTGTTTCTATATGCACAGAGGAAGGATGACTGATTTCTTGTCAATTTTCCTTTTCGTTCTTGCTGATATTGACACAAGATATGACCAGGTGCACCATATTTGTCTTTTGAAATGATGGCAGTGGAACTGGAAAGGTCTTTCTGGTGTGTCACATACCTCAATCTTGTGCCCTGTTGTTCACTTTTGTGCCATAAAATACATGCCTGAATTTACCCTAGGCCTTTCTTTATAGCCACCAGGAAACTTCTCAGCTACATTCTGGTGTGTTTACTTTATTTGACGGCAGAAAGATTTGGTAGCCACATCAAATATAAGATGATTGTTAGAAAAAAAATCCCGTCTCTGTAAGTTTTTTTGGAACAAAATCTATAGTATCATTAGCATGGTGAGGGCTATGGTGAGCAACCATGGATATGCTTTCCCAATATCATTCTGGAGATTGCCTTAAACATTTTCAATTTATATGGTTGCACCACTAGTATAAGCTAAAGCTATATTAAAAGATGTAGGCATGTGTTTATAAAGATACATTCTCGTCTTTGAATGAAATGGCATCTTCTCGTCCCTCAAACAAGAGATGGAGGGTCAGGTCATGGGTTCAATCCCATATATTTGCTTAGAAATTTTGAGGACCATGAGAGGACGGTATAGGAGCTTGAGTCTTTTTAATTCTATACTCTTTATCATTGGATTGCTGCATTTGTTTTCCCTTTGGAGCTTAGTTATCATGATTTTGTTGTTCTTTTTTTCTCATTCTAACTAACTAGGTGTTTTCTCTTGTATACTTTCTGTGTACGTGGTGGGCTTTACGTTTTTAATTATAATTCAATTACTTATCAAAAAAGTTGTGTTTACCTATAAAAAGATGTATGTATGTATACTTGGAAAATTTTGGGGTATGTTTGATAATGGTTTGAAAAGTACTTTTTTTTTTTTTTTTTGTTTTTTTTTTAAAAAAAATTTAAATTTTTTAATTTTGGTTTGAAAAGTGTTGTGATGTGCTATAAAGGTGAGAAGTGTCTTTTTAGTGGGATCCACATTTGAGAAAATGTTTCATGTGGGGTCGACTTGTTGGGGTAGATCAGGGTAGACCACCTCTGACTTGTTGGGGTAGCCACGAGGCCACCCATATTTGATAGAGGTGGCTGCGCGGCTATCACTCTCTCCCTTATTTTTTTTTTTTTTCGAAAAAAAAATTCAAATTTTTTTAAGTAACATGTTAGCCCCTATACTTGAAGAATTAAGTACCTGTTTTCTCAAAATATTTTTATAAGGTGTGAAAAGTTTTCTAAAAAATATATTGTGTTTTGAATTGTTTGTTAATGGTTTTGAGAAAAGTGTGTTTTTAGTTTTGAAAACAGAAAAATGATTTCAAAACCGCTGTTAAATGAGGCCTTGCTTATTTTCTATACCGTATGCATGTTCCTGCACATTCTATTATAATAACTGTGGCGATTGGATCTGATTGAACCTTTTTAAACACTATGCAGATTTATTTGCACCCTATGATTCGTGATGCACATGGGCGCAAGATGTCCAAGTCCTTGGGAAATGTCATTGATCCGCTTGAAGTAATAAATGGGATATCCCTGGAAGGTCTTCATAAGAGGCTAGAGGAGGGTAACTTGGATCCCAAAGAATTGGCTGTTGCCAAGGAAGGACAGTCGAAAGACTTTCCTAACGGTATTTCTGAGTGTGGTGCTGATGCCCTTCGCTTTGCACTTATCTGTTACACAGCTCAGGTTTATTCTTGTACCCGTCTTTTCTTCACTCGTTTGGCTGTTTCCTTCAATTGATTTACTGAAGGTATGACCATTGTCTTTCAGTCTGATAAAATAAATCTGGATATTCTAAGAGTGGTTGGGTATCGTCAGTGGTGTAATAAATTGTGGAATGCTGTACGATTTGCTATGAGCAGGCTCGGAGATGATTATGTTCCACCCACTAATGTAAATCCGGATGTCTTGCCATTTAGCTGTCAGTGGATACTCTCAGTATTAAACAAAGCCATATCGAAAACTGTTAAGTCCCTGGAATCATATGAGTTCTCAGATGCAGCGAGTACAGTGTATTCATGGTGGCAGTACCAATTGTGTGATGTTTTTATTGAAGCAATTAAGCCTTTCTTTGCTGGGAACGAACCAAAGTTTGAGTCTGCAAGGAGTTTTGCTCGAGACACGCTTTGGATATGTCTTGACAATGGGTTGCGACTGCTTCATCCTTTTATGCCATATGTTACAGAAGAATTATGGCAGCGCCTTCCTTCATCAAGGGACAGTACAAGAATGGAGTCAATTATGATATGCGAGTACCCATCAATTGTAGAGGTCAGTCTAGCTTTTTAATTTGTAAGAGAAAATTTAAGGCACAGTTAAGCTACTATTATTATCTCTGACTACCTGATTGTAGAGGTCGTGTAGCTTTTTAATTTGATAGAAAAAAATTAAGGCACAGATAAGGTGGATCATTTGATGGTTTCCATAGACATCGAGCCAATCATTTATTTATTACAGGAAGGCTGTTCTTTGAACCAGAGGTATTCAGTTACGTAAACTTGATAACTTTTAAGCATAATAGTAACAAAGTTGAGACCGATCCTAGCTAACTTTTGACATGTAATATTCTTCATTGTGATGAAGGGACTGTCCCGTCACTATGTAAGCTTCTTTTGGTGAAAAATTGTCTTGCTTGTTTTGTGTATGGATCATGTCTCAATGGTTGATACTTTTTTGTGTTTTATAATGCACTGTGTCAGCTGTCTGAAAAGTTTATGGAGGTATAGTAGTTGATATTATCACTTTTTGATGGTCTTCTTATTATTCCAGTGCTGGACAAATGAAAGGGTGGAGTATGAGATGGATCTTATAGATTCTGCTGTGAAATCTCTCAGGTCACTTGCAAATGAAAGACGTGAAAGGTATCTGGAATTGATCTTTTTTTCTTTTCCTTTTTTCATTTTTGTCCTTGCCTTTTGTTTGTTCTTGCGCTCTTTTTTTTTCTTCTTCTTTTTTGTTTTTTTTTTTTAATAATAATGGCTAGGATATTTGTTATTTTGCCTAACCATATAGGAGCTTGCTCTTTTCTTTTTAATAAGTACAATTCTAATTCTTAGGAAAAAAAAATTAAAAATAATAATAAAAAGGAAAAAAAGAAGAAGAA
Organism: Betula pendula; assembly: GCA_900184695.1. Classification (NCBI taxonomy): domain Eukaryota; kingdom Viridiplantae; phylum Streptophyta; class Magnoliopsida; order Fagales; family Betulaceae; genus Betula; species Betula pendula. The sequence goes on along the minus strand of FXXK01000076.1, from coordinate 82,600 downwards.
GAGTAAAGCTACTATAATTAAGGAAAGAGGCTGAAGCCTTAGTATGCCAGCAGTATGCGAAGGGCAAAGCCATAGAAAAAATCAATCCCTATAAGTGAAAACATCTAAATCCAAAAAATTCAAGGTGCATTTAATTTGGGATGTACTGAAAGCTATGAGAGGGATGATTTTGGAAAGAGAATTTTTAGCTTTTGGATAGGGATCTTCACACCCTCAAAACCTCACTATTGCACTCATATCTTGAAACTCACCTTCTTTTTGTTTTCTCCTCCTCATATCTTTATGCGGAAAATTCTCCAATCATTGATGTCACTTTTGTTGTGGGAAGTGGGGGGGGGGGGGGGCATTAGATAATACAGTGCATAGAAATTAGATACTTAAAAAAAAAAAAAAAGGCTCCAACAGCTTAGTGAAGCTGAAACTCATTGTTGCATTAGGAACAAGTGTCAGTATCATTTTTATATTACCTTACCATAAGAACTTGGTAGAAATCAAGAGAAAAATAAGACTTGATACCGACACTTCCCCAAAAGCTGTGACACAAGATGGAAGGGAAAGACACCCTATGTTGATATTTGTTGCTAAAACATCCAACTTGGATTATTTTTTGATAATTAATTGACAAATATCATGAAAAACATAAGACGCTCCTAAGTACATAAGAAGTATACAAAGAAACACCTAACTAGAATTAGCAAAAAGAACAAGGAAATCAATATAACTAATCGTTAGAAGAGACACATAAATAGCTGTCCACAAATACAAAGTTTTGAAGAATAAAGATATAATATCCTCCAACGACCTCTCATAGTCCTCTAAACTTCTGTCATTCCTTTTACTCTATAAACACTATAAAAGGCATGTAGGCACCATCTTCCACATTGTAGTACTCTGCGGACTACCTAAGGTCCACCAACAAGCATTTAGTTTGATTACACGTATAGGCATAACCCAGGACAATCCAAAACGATTAAAAAAAGCAATCCAAGTGGCATAAGCCATGTCACAATGAAGAAGATGGTCCATGAACTCGCCATCCTTCTTACACATGCAACATCTGTCCATCATGATGATATGCCGCTTCTTGAGGTTATCCAAGGTAAGGATCTTACCTAGAGTCACCGACCATGCGAAAAAAGCCGCTCTCAGAGGAGCCTAAGTCCACAACACACTTTTCCAAGGGAAGCGACAACCTTCAATACAAACCAGGGAGTACTAACTTGGATATTAAAGGTTTTGTCCTGATCTTTTTCCCAAAGATTCTTTATTGCACCTAGAAATAGTTTGTTTAAATATCTAGGAAAGAGAACCTTATAAAATTGGAAAATATTGAGATAATTCACCAAAAATTAGATTGATATGAATCAAACTTACAAAGAAAGGTGATAACTACGTGGGCAGTTGGGATGATCTGTCATACTAGTGTATATCTATTGGATATAAAATTTGAATCCAAACCTAAAATAACTAAGAAATTAAAAGTATCAAAGATAAATCAACATCATCTTTGTGGGTGGTTAAGGCAGCATCACCAGCCTCTCATACTTAAGAACAACCCTAGCCCTATCTTGACTTATTTTATAGTAGTTAGCATCTATAGGTTCTCTTTGTCACCCTGTTATCTTTATTGTCTTCTTCGGAGGTTTTCCCATGTTCTTTGATTTTTGCTGTGGTATTCAAGATGATTTTTTTTTTTGCATCTAGGTTTAGGGGGTAACATTGGCAACTTAGAAAACTTCAAATGCACTATCATATGGAAATCATATGTACTATGGTGTCCTACAGACCCATCCAAATATTTTTTATGATTTTATCAGGAGCAAGTTGATACATTGTCACTGCCAGAAGATCACTCAGTCAATTGCTCAATCCTCGGTTGCTGAGGATATTCACAGAGGGAAAAGGGTTATTACTCTTACAAGTAAATATTGGGTTTTTATAGGCTAGAAAAAAATTGGTTTTTGTAAAACGGCGAAAATATGTAAATGAATGTAGAAACTAATTTGAATATGATGAATTCTTTGATAACCTATTTTTTTAGGGAAAATGTTAGAGAAATCCTTGGGTAAACGCCGATTTGAATTCGATACTCAATTTTTTAAATTTTGATTTTGGCTACATAACTTTTCGCGAAATTTGAAGAAAGTCCTTCTGTCAAAATTTTCGAGTTTTCCGTCAGATTTTGAAAAATCCGTTAGTTAATCAGCCAAATTGACACCGTTTGTTGGATTTTTTTTTTTGTTTTTTTTCTTACTTTTTTCTAAATTTCTGTTTACTTTTTTTTTTTTTTTAAAAAAAACAACCAAAAGCAGGTGGTGGCTCCTTGGCCAATAGGGGTGGCCAACCCCCCCAAAATGACCAGAGGGTGGTTCGGCCATTTCTGGGGGTGGTCAAACCACCCCATAGCCATTGAAGATGGTTCGGCTACCACCTCATTTTTTTTAAAAAAAAAAAATTTGAGGGGTGGCTGAACCACCCCCAAATATCCAGGGGTGGTTCGGCCACCCCCAAATGGCCTTGGGGATGTTCGGCCACAAAAAAATTTGAGGGGTGGCTGAATCACCCCCAAGGCCATTTGGGGGTGGCCGAACCCACCCCCAAATATCCAGGGTGGTTCGGCCACCCCCAGAAATGGCGAAGGGGGTGGCCGAACCACCCCCTGGTCATTTGGGGGGTGGTGGCCACCCCCTGTTGGCCAGGGGGGTGGCTTAGGCCACCCCTGCTTTTGTTTTTTGTCTTTTATTTTTATTTTTTACAAAGTAATAGAAATTTGAAAAAAGTTAAAAAAAAAAAAAAATTCCACCAAACGGCATTGTTTTGGCTGATCAACTAACGGATTTTTCAAAATCTTACGGAAGACTTGAAAATTTTGACAGAAGGACTTTCTTCAAGTTTCGCAAAAAGTTATGTAGCCAAAATTAAAATTTAAAAAATGAGGATTGAATTCAAATCGCGCGTTTACCTAGGAATTTATCTAACATTTTTCCTTTTTTTTAAGGCCCTTAAGTCTAATATATCTGATTGTACAAACCAAACTTTTTTTCCCTTTTCACCTATTTTCAGTAATGAGGAAGACGATAGTGAAAAGTATGAATTTACCAAGAGAGATACGAAAATGTTGATTTAAAGTTTTACTATAAGGTAATGATAGGTAAGAAGGTTAAGGCGTTTGAACCCGATATTCTATTTACTTCTTGAGAGAATATGGCGAAACAAATGAAATGAATTCCTTATTTTTTACGATTCATGACATTTTTGCTTAGTTTCTTTCAGTTTTTGTTATTTGAAGTCACAAGAAACTAAAGTGAATGAATTGAATTTCATGATGAGGAATACTAGGCTTACAAAATATTTTACAAAAAAGACTCTTACAAAGTGATGTGACACAACATAATTGAATTTTTCAAAATTTGGATTCATTTTCTTTTCAATCATATCGTGTCACATCACTTTGTAAGAGTTTTTTTTTGTAAAATATTTTTTAAGCCTAACATTTCTCTTTCATGATTACTGTTTTCCAACATTTTATTTAGCAAAACGGAACTATATATAAATAAGAACAAAAATCTATATATATGAGAATCTAGTGTGATTTCACAATTCTTCAATTGGTATTGGATGCAATCCTTGAATCAAAATCTAATAAAGGAAAATGAGATATAAACTAATTTCCCCTTAAATCCCAACTCTTGAGACAAATTTCCACCTAACCAAATAGAGTGCTGGTGAAATTTAAATTTTCAATTCTCTTTTCTCCTTTCTAATTAAATAGAGTGCTAAATTGTAAACTTGAGTAAAATTTTGTTAAATTTAACCTAATTTGTCTGGTTGAAAATTTCACATTACAAGTTCTTCTAATTCTGGCTATGATGTTTTTGTCTTCAGGCGACCAGCTTTTGTGCTCTGCCGAAGTGATGCAGTTGCAGAGATTATTAGCAGCCATCAACTGGAGATTATTACTCTTGCTAATTTGTCCTCTTTGAGGGTATGTCGCAAACTTTGCTCATAATAAAGTGGCTCTGTTTATATTCATATTTGAGACACTCTTTATGCTTCCTTCTTGTTCTTTCTTATTCCCTATACATTTTTTTTCATATTGGAGTTCTCAACAATCAATTGAATGTTTGAATACTATGATGACATGCTATCAATTAAGAAGATTGTGACACATTACTTCAAAAATTTAGACATTTTTAATGTAATTGTTCTTTAAATCTTCGTGTAGCCATACTTTGGTTACTTGGTTTTTATCTCAAAGGGATTTCCTTTGCATTTCCTGTTTACTAAAGTCATTCTCTTTTCTCTTTTTCATTTTTTGTTCTTTTAATTATTTGTATGCAAGACAATATTGGTATGTAAGACAACATTGCTTTTGAGAATTGGTACTTTTGCTGATGTAAATCTTTTTTATTTTTTATAATTCTTGGCATTTTTCCGAATACTGCGTGTGGTGCCTGATCAATGAACAAGATGTGTTATTAATTTGATTATTTTGCCTCCCTTTGATTCTAGATTTACTAATGTTATTCAAGTCTTTGTAGCCATATGGTTAAGTAGATGGTTTATCTATGTATTAGATGCACATGACAATTTATTCTGCAACTGCATGTCTTTCCATTTGGTTGGCAAATAAAAGTTCTTTATCACATTGTTTACTAAGATAGATACTTCACTTGACGATTCGGCTGTGGGGCTTTCTGTCAGTTTTCCAGTTAAATGGAGGTCAATGTTGCATATGCTCGTTCATTTCATTGATTAAAAGACTTCTCACCTGCGAAATAATCCTTATACAGGTAATTGGTGAGAATGATGCTGCTCCAGGTGGATGTGCGGTATCTGTTGTAAATGAAAACCTCTCTGTTTATCTTGAACTTCAAGGAACTCTTTCCCCTGAAGCAGAACTTGAAAAGATCAGGAAGAAGATGGATGAGATTCAAAAGTAAGATTCTAACTGAAATTTTGTTTGATGTTTAGCACTTGCTTTTTCTCCCTTTTATTTATTTGTTGTTTTGTAAAAAATAAAAAATAAAAAATGGTGATGGGTTTGAAGTGGCCTTCTCAATTGGGGGTGCTTGTCTGGTTTGAACTCCATATTGCTGGATGAGGTTGGGAAGGCATAAAAACTGTTCAAAAATTAAATAAAATATTGTCTTCTAGAAAACTGAATTTAGATCCCTTCCGTTCAAAGTAGACTTCCTAAAGTAGATCCAGGGGTTTAAGCTTTTTAATTATGTGTTTTTTTGTTGTGTACACTACATAGTATATACATTTTGATAGAAGCAGTGCATTACTTTTATGTGCATCTATTCTTTTATGCATCTGAAAAAATGAAACATGCTTGGCATATCGGTATTGCCTTGAATCTGCCAAGGTGTTCAAGATCTGGAATTATGTTGAAATTGTTTTTTCTGTCAAGAAATTGGCAGGATGTGATAGTGCCTGATTTCACATGTAAACCTCACAGCTGAAACAGTTTAAATCCTGAAAAGACAGTGGATTGTTTTTCTATTGGTCTTAGAGCGTTGTGAAAAATTTTTGTTGTTTAGTTTATGTAATCGGGTATTGCGTTCCTAGAAATAGAAGGTGTTATTCAGAAAATGGAACGGCTTATATATGTCAGAGCATGGATGATACTATTTGGATCTAAATATTTGCTCTTATAAGTACCCTACCAGTTCTAGCCTGCTGATTGGTTAATTTTTATTTTGATTTTTTAATTTTTTAATATTGCAGGCAACATGACAAGCTGTCAAAGACGATGAATTTTTCTGGCTACAAAGAAAAGGTTCCTGAACACATTCAACAAGAGAATGTTGCGAAGTTAACCTCCCTCATGCAGGAGCTTTTGTCTCTCGAAGAAGCAGGCCAGCATATTGAAGCTCAAGCGTCAGAAGAATGAAGATGATTGACTCTGTTATTTTTGTCGGTATTTTTGGTCTTTGGAACCTCACAGGGGACCCATTTTTGGTCAAAATGAAGCAAATTGAAACTAACCATCATTTATTTTCTTTTTAATTGAAGTAATATCATGAAATAAACACTTTCGGTGAAGTACTTTTTTTATTCCTTCTCCCCAAATTCCCTTTAACGTACGAACGATGTTTAAGCAAACTCCGGACTAGTCTTCTGTTATGACTATAGCTTATCAGGTTATGTATGTAAACAGTAAACGTCACGGAGCGTTTATTGTTGAAATTTAATTATATTTCAATGATGTGTTTTTGTCCTTATCTATCCTTTCCTTTCCCGCGTCAACCCAAAAACCGACCATTTGACCAGTTCTCAACACCAGACCAGTTTAGAAAGGTAATTTCGTAACATTTTCCTCTAAAATAATAAATAAATTATTATTGTAGAGTAAAGTTAAAAAAAAAAAAAAAAAAAAAAACGAAAGAGGTATGCAACAAAAGTACCGAAACATCATGTAATTTAGTTTTAGCAAAAAAGGTATGTACTTTCATTTACAATCCAAACTTGCCATTTATTGATTATTTATTTATTTACTTATTTTCTAAGCAGTATGCAGGAGAGGGGGGGTTGCAAGGGGGGACTTGTGCATAGCATGTGCTATGACTCAGACTTCTCCCTCCAACACCAATACTATCCGAACTTAATAAAAAACAAGTACGGAATAAAAGTTGTCTTCCCCAAGCGAAAATCTCCGAGCACCCGTTCCTTTCTAGTTTCTACTGTACTCAAACTATTCATTAACGTAATCATAACAATATATAGCAACCAATTATAACGATCAAATTGAGTAACTCCACAATGAAACGTCGGCGTGGGCTTCCACGTCATCCCCGCCATACCCATCATCATCTCCCACACAGTAGGGTGGAGGCAAGAGCATCCCCTCCGCCATATTTACCAGCAACCCCGGCATCCCGAAGACGGCCTCCTCGTCCATGAAAAACACTCCCTCCGACGGTTGTCTCTCCTCCGCAGCCTTAGTCTCCGCAGGCCGAAACGCCTCCGCCGCTTCCGCTGCCGTCCTCTGAATATCCTTCGCCGTCACCGAAGCCGGCACTGGAAGCCGCAAAGCCGAGTCGGCGAAGTTAAGGCAGGCGGAGTTTCCCCGCAGCGCTATAGCCGCCACGTCGTGGGCCCGAGCCGCCATCTCCGCCGTCGGAAACGTCCCCAGCCATATCCTGGACTGCTTGTTGGGCTCCCGGACCTCGCAGACCCACTTGCCCGAGTTCTTCCTCCTCACTCCCCGGTACACCGGGTGCCTCGTCTCCTTGAACTTCTTCCTCCCGGCCCGCTTCTTCGGATTCCTCGAGGCCAGCTGTATCTCCTCGTCCGACAAGTTCATCGCCCCACTGGTCTCCGAGTCCCACGAATACTGAGAGAAAACATCCATTACAACTGTTTCGTTTAGTGACACTGAAAGACAGTGGCTTATTATGGTTAGCAGTTTTTGGTCGTACAAAGAAAGAGAAAGCGGGAGATGTTTATATACGTTGTTGCTAAAGCTTTTCATGGCGAAAGGCACACGGTTTGTGATAAGGCGCCAGGCTGGGAAAAGTGGGGGCCTTTGTGGATTTTTGCATTTGCTAAGGAAAGAGCTGATTTTTTGCCTCTTCTACGTGTGTGTCTGACACGTGGTAAATTTGACTGAAAGCGATTGCTTGCTAAAGTGAATAGTGAATGTACAGGTGTCCGAATCAGAGCTGATTCAAGGCTCGGTCCGCTCCTTCTCACTGTCCACTGACTGTCATTTATTACGATATTATCCATTTGTGTACCTGTACCACTACGTGGAGACAATTTTGCACGCCTTTATTTTATTTTATTCAATAATATGCCTCCCTCTTTAAAATTGGTTTATCTAATCGAAAAGATCACAATTTTTAATTTTATGTTAAATTTGTGAATTATGTTAAAAATTATTAATCTTTTATACTGATCAATTTTAACTTAACTCATTAAAGTAAATGGATTTAACTTTTCCACTATAATTTTTTAATTTTGTGTAAAAAATATGTCTTTCTTTATGAATTAAAATTTTTTTGAATATCCGTTTCTATCTAGAAGGAGTGCCTCTTGACTTGAGGTCTTTTCTGATCCACTACTTTTAACGTAATCTAAATTAAGTTTTAGAATTTTCAACTCTAATCATAATTAGTGTTACCATCTCTTTTCTAAACTCTGCTTCAAGTTTAAAATAAACAGGTGAACGAAAAAGGGCAAAAAGAAAGAGGATAAAGAGAATATTCTTGAGAGTTTTGAGAGTATCACCACGTGGAAGAAATAAATCCTAAAGAAAGAATGAGGGAGTGATAAGTGCGTTTATAGATCTTTCTTGGAAGCCACGAGGTGTGCGTGTGACAGTTGGGCAAGAGAACACGTGACACATTGACAACAGACTACAGTGAACAAAGGGGAGGGCGGGGGGGTGCTTTCTGAGATGATGTCACATAGTTCTCAAAATACGGTTGACAGTTAATATAGTCGCTTTTTTTAATTTTAATTTTTTATTTTTAAATAGATAAGTATAAAGATGGAGAGAGGGCCGTTTTTTTTAAAGAGAGCTCAGTGATGAACTGTAAAGTCATATTTTTACGGTTGCCAATAAAATTTTGACACAACATTTAAACAAAATAAATATAATAAATATAAAAACACTGGATCTTATGGGCCATCAAAGCTGTAGCTCTAAAGTAAATCTTATTCACGCTCTTATCCACTCTCCTCACCATCTCCTATTCCTTCAAACCCAACTTCCCTGCATTCTACTCACAAAAAATAAAAAAAAAAATTAAAAAATAAAATCCCTTCCCTAGCATTCTTGCTGATAGAGACGACAGTGTCTCTCAGTTTATTCACTGCCCATGAGAGCCAAACCAGCCCAAACCTGTGTTTGAATTCATCTGCAACACAATTCAGACCAAACAAAATGAATACGAAGAGCACTTGATCTGTCTGATATGGGAATCAGAGCAGACAAATTTTCTAGTGATCTGATAACCCAAATTAAGCTTTTTTTTTTTTTTTTTTTTCAGAACTGTATATATACTAAAAACATATATATGTGAACCCACAAAAAGTGCTACCATAATTTCGGTCAAGAACGAGTTGGATGGACTTTCCGCCATCGATCTGCCTGATATGGGAATTAGACCACGTGATCTGAAAGTCTTGTAAAAAAGTGGCTGAAAACTATTTCAATGGATATACAGGAGCATAAAAAGCAAGAAAGCAAGACTTTCTTCACAACAAAACGCATTAGAAACATGCCAAAATCGACCAAGAATCGCAACCCGATTCCCAAATCTTAACAAACTAAAATTTTGAAATGAGCCCAACTCTCAAAATTTCATTGTTTGTCTAAAATACCCAACTTAAAAAACACATTTGTATTACCCATTTGCCAATTAAAGCAAAACCCATTCTAAAGAGAGAAAATGCAAGAAAATTTTCCTGAAAGAAGGTGGCTTTGGGCGGTTTGGCGGTAGGGTGGAGAAGGACGCAGCAGCAGAAGAGGCGGCCATGCTAGATTTTCTACGGTGGTTGTGGTTGCTCCCAATTTCTCCACAACTGGCATGTAGTATGAACGTTGGTTTTTCCTTTGAGAAGACTGAGGAGGTGCTTGAGAAAGGAGGTTCTGGTACTTTTCATCCTTAATGCATTGGGTTTTTTTAGCTTATGTGGTAAAGTATTATTGAAGGCTGTTAAAGTAGTGTTTTACACTACAACCGATCGAAAGCTTTCAATCTCTTTTTTAAAACAACGAACGAAGAAGATGGTCCAAGGACTACACGTCTAGACATAACCTAGGATAATCCAAAACGATTGAAAAAGGCAATCTAAGTGACATAAGCCATGTCACAATGAAGAAGATGGTCCACGGACCCCTCATTTCTCTTTTACATGCATGTAACATTTATCCATCATGATGATGTGCTGCTTCTTGAGGTTATCTAGGGTAAGGATCTTACCTTGAGTTGCTGACCACGTGAAAAAAGCTGTCCTAAGAGAAGGCTAAGTCCGCCACACACTCTTCCAAGGGAAGCGGCAACCTTTAATACAAAACAAAAGCCTTGGGATGGGGGGACAAATATCCTCCCAAAATGTTTAAAATTTTTCTAAGTACGCGTATTTTATAATTTGTTCTTCAAAATGATATTTTTGTTACCTTAAAATAATATTTTTGTTAGTTCAAAATAATATTTTTGTCCCTCTTTAATTATTTTTTTCTAGTTTTTCCCACCTCGTTTAACATAAAAAATTTAAAATACCCCATTCATTTAGTTTTCCTCTAGACTCTAATGAGATATTATATGTATTTATGTACTTTTGTATTTATATAAGTCATTCTCCTTAACTTATAAAAAAAAAACTTTGTCCCTCACACAAAAAATCTTGGTTTCGGCCTTGCAAACCAAGAAGTACTATCTTGGATATTAAAGGTTTTGTCCTAATCATTTTCCCAAAGAGTCTTTAATACACCTAGATATAGTTTGTTTAAATATCTAGGAAAGTAGAACCTTATAAAAATTGAAAATATTGAGATAATTCATAGCCAATTAGATTGATATGAATCAAATTTACAGAAAAAGGTGATAACTATGTTGGCAGTCGGGATGATCTGTCATACTAGTGTATATCTATTTGATAAAATTTTTGAATCAAATAAATAAGAAATCAAAAGTATGAAAAGATAAATCAACATCATCTTTGTGGGTGTTTAAGGCAGCATCACCAGCCCTGTCATATTCAATCACAGCCCTAGCCCTATCTTGACTTATTTTATAGCAGTTAGCATTTGTAGGTTCTCTTTGTCACCCTATGTTTTTATTGTCTTCTTTTGAGGTTTTCTCATGTTCTTTGATTTCTGCTGTGGTATTCAAGATGATTTTTTTTTTTTTTTTTTTTGCATCTAGGTTTAAGGGATAACATTGGCAATTTAGAAAACTTCAAATTGACTATCATATGGAAATTCATATGTACTATGGTGTCCTACAAACACATCCATTTTGTTTTTTTTTGTTTTTTTTGTTTTTTTGTTTTATTTTATCAGGAGCAATAGTATCATGATACTTTGCTGATACATGGGCCAAGCATATGCCTCTTTTTGGGCTCTTTTTTTTGTTTTTGTTTTTTTTGTCACTTGGGCTTCAACGTACAAGACAAGTTGTAACACCAAAAAATTCTGCACAATACACTGCAAGATGCAGTACAACTCACGTGGTCTACCCCTCTTGCTTTGCTTTGTGTGAGAAGGATGAGGCTTCTATGCTGTAGTTTTTACTACAGCATAGAAGCTGTAGATATCTAAGGGTCCATATCAATTGAAAAAAAATTTCAATTAATCTGGACCCTTCATTTTTTTTACAGCTTGCATGTTGTAGTTTTTCTACAGCATGCAAGCCTGATCCGTGTGAGAAAAAAAGAGAAGTGACAGGAGGTCTAGCACGCCTCTTGCAAAAAAAAAAAAAGAAGTGGGTAACTTTTTCAGTCCATGTGATTTACATGAATAACAAATGACTACTTTGGTTTCAAAAGAATGTCATAGATGGTATCTGTAGTAAACTATAATACCCATTTGGTACTTCCATTTGCATTCTGCCTAACAATTTAATGAAGCGCCACATCATCACCATTTAAAATGCGACATGTGTCTGGTGGGCCAAGTATGGAGGACAAATCAATAGCTCCTTAGGGATTAAATGCCATGTTAGCTAGATAAATTAATAAAAATAAAACTTTAAAAACTTTAAAAAAAAAAAAAAACTGTGGCAGTGGTCGGCCATTTCTAGCTTGCAAAAGGGGGTGGCCGAAACCACCCCCATGAGCCTTGGGAGTGGCCGGCCACCCCCTCTTGCAAGTTGGGGGTGGCCGAACCACCCCTAAGGCCCTTGGGGGTGGTTTGGGCCATCCCATATTAGTGGTCTAGAATGACCAAAATAATTATAGTCCAAATAGGGGTGGCCGGTCATCCCATTGGCTCTTGTGGGTAGTTTCGGCCATCCCCATTTTGCAAGTTGGGGGTGGCCGAAACCACTCCAAGCCTAAACGGGGATAGCCGGCCACCCTCATTGGCTTTTGGGTGTAGTTTCAGCCACACCTCTTTTGCAAATTGAGGTTGGCGGAACCACCCCTGGTTGGTCATAGGCAAAATGGGGGTGGCAAAGCCAATGGGGTCCCTATAGTTTTTTTTTTTTCTTGGTTTTTAAGTTTTATTATTATTTTATTTATTTCTCTAGCTGACGTGGCGTTCAAACCCTAAGGAGTTACTGATTTGTCTTCCATACTTGGTCCACTAGATATGTGTTGCATTTTTAGTGGTGGTGATGTAGCGTTTCGTTAAATTGTTAGACAGAATGTAGACAAAAGTACTAAATAGATATTATGGTTTATTACATATACTACTTGTGACACTTTTTGAAACCGAGGTAGCCATTTTTCGTTCATGTAAACCACATGGATTGAAAAAGTGGTTACCCCATAAAAAAAAGGCGGTAGGCTAGTTGTGTGATGGGATGCAAAGCAAGAAAAAGGGAGTTCTCGTCGGTAGAGTTGAAGTCAGAGAAGGAGTTGATGGAGGAGCGGTGCTCCGTGTATTGGATGACGTTGGCGTCGAATGTGGAGGACTACAGTGGGACCGCTATAAGGGGTAGAGTCGTGGAGTGATGGATAGGAAAGTTTGGTGACGCGTGGAACATTTTCTGGCAGCGTGGTGTGATAAGTGCTGAATGTTACACATTTAAGCCCCTTAATTCACATATGGTAATTTCTTAGTTTTATTATAATATGATGTTTTGTCTTGTTTTTGTGTTTTTCTCTTATTTTGTAAGTTTTGGAAGAAAAGACTCAATTCCATCAAGTTCTGGGCTCAGAAGACATGTTGGAGAAAAGTTAAAGAATTTGGCTCGAACCATATCCATATTTAGCTCGAGCCATATCCACATTTAGTTCGAGCCATCTTTTGGCTCGAGCCATATCCATATTTAGCTCGAGCCATCTTGCGCGCTGAACAGTAAAGTCAGTAAAACTCGATTTGGAAAGATCCTAAACCTATTCAAATTCAATTTTGGACTTCCTAGGGTGCACAAAATTGACTAGGGTTGTTCCTAAACTCTATAAGGGTTTAAAAGAAGATTGAGGAGAAGAATCAAAGGCTTCAAAGAAGGGTTTTTCTTAGTCCTTTATTTCTTTTTAGTTTTTCTTTGTTATTTTTTTATGGGGATGATTTTCATCCAAATTGTGTAGCTAATACTTTAGTTAGGGCTCGATTGAAGCCCTAATCATGTCTCTTTAAAGTTTTAATTTGTCTTGCTACAATTCATGTTTTGATGCTTAACTGATTTATCTCGAATTTTTGTTCGTTCTTCATATGGGTTATGTATGGGTTTGATTATCTTATGCATATAACATGTGTAGATTTGTTATCTAGGTCAATTTGGATGACCGAGTCCTAGGCCTAGTAGAGTGGCAAAAGAACCAAATGCGGGTTCTTGGGGGTAATCAACATGAAAGACTGGAATATACACCATGTTCTAGGTCTTAGTGTGTTTGTCGATCTCCATAGATTTATGCTTTCTTGAAGAACAATTTAGTATACACCCATGCTAAATCCCTCAAGAAAGAAAAGAGTTAGAATATACACCCATATCTAATCTCGTTGTTTAGGGAGATTAATAGCTTTTGGAGTATACACCCATGCCCTTAGGCTGACAAACATTGAGTATCTTCACATGAATGTAGCATTGTGCATATTGTTTATCTTATTTGAGTATGATTAGCGGTAGATATCGAAGCCCTAGCCCTTTATTCTTATTATTTCAATTCAATAATTTATCTCGTTTCATTCATAATATCTTCTTAGGTGGATATTTGTACAGCATGGTGGCAGCGCTTGGCGTGTACGGTTGGTAACAGATTCGGCGGAGCTGGACCGTGCAAGGCCAGGGGAGGTGTGGCGGCGCTAGATGGTAATGCGCGGAGGAAGGTCACCGTAGGCAGAGAAGAAGATAACTGTTGCAAGGAGAGAATGGCAACCTCCAAACAATGTCTGCTGATGAGGGCTTTTTTTTTTTTTTTGATGGCATTGTGGGGTTGGGTTAGATTTGACTGATGATGTAGCTGTGCGAAGGAAAAATGAGAAATTGATTGGGTTGTGGTGTATCTTGACAGATGAAGCTCGGGCGTTTGACTAAAAGTCAAAGAGAAGCTGCAGGAAGAAAGAGGAGACGACGTTGGTCGATTTTGAATGTTCTAATACCATATTAAGTAAAAGAAGATGAAGGTTTGTAAAGAGAGAAGAAGATAGAGAACAACAAGGTAAAAGTAGAGACTACATTTTGTTCATTCGATTACTTCCTTCAATTACAAGAGAATACAATATATAGAAGTGTGAAGGGAACACATCCCATAAATCAAGGATTTAACATGAAACATGGAGGAGGAAATTAGGGAGGGTTTGGCGGAAAGGTTGCTGATATATATATTCTAACACTGAGGATATTGACAGAGGAAAATGGGTTATTACTCTTACAAGTAAATGTTGAGTTTTTATAGGCCAGAAAAAAATTGGTTTTTGTAAAACGGCGAAAATATGTAAATGAATGCAGAAACTAATTTGAATATGATGAATTCTTTGATAACCCTATTTTTTGAAGGCCCCAAAGTCTAATACATCTGATTGTACAAACCAAATTTTTTTTTTCCCTTTTCACCTATTTTTAGTAATGAGGAAAAGGATAGTGAAAAGTATGAATTTACCAACAGAGAGATAAGACATATTGATTTAAAGTTTTACTATAAGGTAATGATTGGTAGAGAAGGTTAAGGTGTTCGAACCTGGTATTCTGTTTAGTTCTTGAGAGAATCTGGCAAAAAAAATGAAATGAATTCCTTATTTTACGATTCATGACATCTTTGCTTAGTTTCTTTCCGTTTTTGTTATTTGAAGTCACAAGTAACTAAAGAGAATGAATTCAGTCTCATGATTACTGTTTTCCTACATTTTACTTAGTAAATCGAACTATATATAAATAAGAACAAAAATCTATATAGATGAGAATCTAGTGTGATTTCACAATTCTTCAATTGGTATTGGATATAATCTTTGAATTAAAATCTAATCAAGGAAAATCAGATGAGAAAAAAAAAAAGGATTTTATTTTATTTTTTTTATCTCTCTCTTATAGAGGAAGGAAAGTGGTGGCAAAATGATTGAGAATAGTGCCTGGGCTTTAGCAAAGAAATTCTACCTTGTTCTTTGTACGTGACTTAAACTAATTTCCCCTTAAATCCTAAGTCTTGCGAGAAAAAATTCCACTTAACCGAACAGAGTGCTGGTGAAATTTAAATTTTCCATTCTCTTTTCTCCTTTCTAATTAAATTAGAGTGCTAAATTATAAACCAGAGTAAAATTTTATTAAATTTAACCTAATTTTTTTGGTTGAAAATTTCATGTTACAAGTTCCTCTAATTCTGGCTATGGTGTTTTTGTCTTCAAGCTACCAGTTTCTGTGCTCTGTCGAAGTGATGCAGTTGCAGAGATTATCAGTAGCCATCAACTGGAGATTATTACTCTTGCTAATTTGTCATCTTTGACGGTATGTCGCAAACTTTGCTCTTAATAAAGTGGCTCTGTTTCTATTCCATATTTGAGACACTCTTTATGCTTCCTTTTTGTTAGTTATTATTCCCTATACATTTTTTTTTTTTTTCATATTGGAATTCTCAACAATCAAGTGAATGTTTGAATACTATGATGAGATGCTATCAATTAAGAAGATTGTGACACACTACTTAAAAAATTTAGACATTTTTTTTTCTTCCACTGCGTCTTCACTTCTTCACTTGTGTTACTTGGTTCTTATCTCAAAGGGATTTCCTTCCCATTTCCTGTGTACTAAAGTCATTCTCCTTTTCTTTTTCTTTTTTTTTTGTTTTTTATATCATTCTTGACATTTTTCAGAATACTGCCTATGGTGCCTGATCGATGGACAGGATGTGTTATTAATTTGATTATTTTGCCTCCCGTTGATTCTAGAAATAGGTGTTATTCAGAAAATGGAACGGCTTACGTCGGAGCATGGATGATACTATTTGGATCTAAATATTTGCTCTTATAAGTACCCTACCAGTTCTAGCCTGCTGATTGGTTGTATTTTTTGACCAGTTCTCAACACCACAACAGTAGACTACATTTTCAAGTTTAAAAGGTGATTTCGTAACACTTTCCTCTAAAATAATAAGACCCTATGTATTAGCCCTTTATATCTCCGACAAAAAAGACCCTATGTATTAGCTTAAGAAAAAGTTAAAAAGAAAAAGAAAAAAGAGATATGCATTAAAAGGTATGGCTTTACTGTTTATGGATTGAGCTTAATTGTGTGATGTAGTGCCGTAGTTAAATTAAAGGTTCAAAATTTGTACAAAAAATTTAAAATACATCTTGTGTGCTGTAGTAAAAACTACAGCACACAAGCTCAATGCACCATTTATAATCAATTTTTTATTTTTTATTTTTGTTTTTGTTTTTTCTAAGCAGTATAAAGGAGAGAGGGATTACAAGGGGACTTGTGCATAGCATTTGCTATGACTCAGACTTCTCCCTCCAACACAAATACTATCCGGATTTAATAAAAAACAAGTACGGAGTAAAAGTTGTCTTCCCCAAACAACGAAAATCTCCAAGCACCCGTTCCGTTCTAGTTTCTACAGTAGTCTAAAACTATTCATATATATTATGATTACGTTATATAATCATATCAATATATAGCAACCAATTATAACGATCAAATTGAGTAACTCCACAATGAAACGTCGGCGTGGGCTTCCATGTCATCCCCGCCATACCCATCATCATCTCCCACACATAAGGGTGGAGGCAAGAGCATCCCCTCCGCCATATTTACCAGCAACCCGGCATCCCGAAGACGGCCTCCTCGTCCATGAAAAAAACGCTCTCCGACGGCTGTCTCTCCTCCACAGCCTTAGTCTCCGCAAGGCCGGAACAACTCCGCTGCCTCCGCCGCTGTCCTCTGAATATCCTTCGCCGTCCCCGACGCCGGCACTGGCAGCCGCCAAGCCGAGTCGGCGAAGTTGAGGCAGGCAGAGTTTCCCCGCAGCGCTATCGCCGCCACGTCATGGGCCCGAGCCGCCATCTCCGCCGTCGGAAATGTCCCCAGCCATATCCTGGACTGCTTGTTGGGCTCCCGGACTTCGCAGATCCACTTCCCGGATTTCTTCCTCCTCACTCCCCAGTACACCGGGTGCCTCGTCTCCTTGAACTTCTTCCTCCCCGCCCGTTTCTTCGGGTTCCTCGACGCCAGCAGTATCCCCTCGTCCGACAAGTGCATCGCCCCACTCTCCGACTCCGACGAATATTGAGAGAAAACATCCATTACTACTGTTTGGTAACACTGAAAGACAGTGGCTTATTATGGTTTGGTAACACTGAAAGACAGTGGCTTGTTATATATACGTTGTTGCTAATGCTTTTCATTGCGAAAGGCACACGGTTTGTGATAAGGCGCCAGGCTGGGAAAAGTGGGGGCCTTTGTGGATTTTTGCATTTGCTAAGGATAGAGATGGATTTGCCAAGTTGCGGCGTCTTCTACGTGTGTGTCTGACACGTGGTAAATTTGACTGAAAGCGCTTTGCTACATTTTCTAGTGAAGTGAATAGTGAATGTACAGGTGTCCGAATCAGGGCTGATTCAAGGCTCGGTGCTCTCCCTTTGCTTCTCCATTAAGATATTATCCATTGAGTAATGTTTGTTGTTTATTGTTTTTTATTTTTGTTCATCTTGTATATGTTAACAAAAATGAACCCTACAAATACAAAAAAAAAAAAAATCTTTAAAAAAAATAATAAAAAAATGTTACATGTGTAAGATGGACAAAGATGGAGAAAAAAAGATGGACAACAAGCATTACTCTTATCCATTTGTGTACCTGTATCACTACGTGGAGACAATTTTGCACGCCTTTTTTCTCTTAAAATAATTTTTCAACAATACTACTCCGTTTTTGAATGTGACTTATTTAATTAAACATATTATATTTTTTAATTTTAATTTGTTAATTTTATTTAAGTTTGTGAATTTATGTCAAAAAATTATTAAGTTTAAATGTCGCGGGTCGGATTATATAGGTCAACCTTAATCTAATCCATTAAATTAAATGGGTCTAATTTCGTTTAAAAAATTATTGGTTCTAATTTTTATACTACCCCTAAATGATGTTTTTCTTTATAAAATAAATTTTTGAATATCCATTTTCTCTTCAATCTGACCTCTAGTAGGACTGCCTCTTGACTTGCTAAGGTCAGGAATATAGTAATATATTTACGTCTTTTCTGATCCACCACTTTAACGCAATCTAAATTAAGTTTTAAAATTTTCTACTCTAACCCATCTCTTTTCTAAACTTCTCTTCAAGTTTAAAATAAAGAAGTAAACAAAAAAGGAAAAAAGAAAGAGCATAAGAGAATATTATTGAGAGTGAGCATGTTTGTTAAACACTTCCTCCTTCATTTTTTTTTTCTTCTTCAAAATTAACACCACTTTAATATTTTATTTATCACTTTTTAACAATTTTTTTTTTTTTACTTTTTATATCATATCATTCACTTTTTATTACTATTCAAACAAAAAACTCACTAAAAGATAAAACTTATTTCACTTATAAAGTGATGTAGTACAATATGATTGGAGATGAGATGAATTTAAATTTTGATAAATTCAATCATGTTGTACCACATCACTTTGTGTAAGTTTTGTTTGTAGAAGCTTGTGTAAGTCTAACATTTTTCTTTTTTAAATAGATAAGGATAAAGATGGAGAGAGGGCTATTTTTTTTTAAAACAACGAACAAAGAACATAGTCCAAGCACTACATGTCTAGGCATAACTCAACAATCCAAAACGATTGAAAAAGGCAATCCAAGTGGCATAAGCCACGTCACAATAAAGAAGATGATCCATAGACTCCTTATCCTTCTTACATATGTATCATTTGTCCATCATGATGACGTGCCCCTTCTTGAGGTTATTCAGGGTAAGGATTTTACCTTAAGTTGCCCGCCACGCGAAAAAAGCTGTCCTCAAATAAGCTGAAGTCCGCCACACACTCTTCCAAGAGAAGCGGCAACCTTCAATTGAAACCAGGGAGTACTAACTTGGATATTGAAGGTTTTGTCAAAATCTTTTTCCCAAAGAGTCTTTACTACACCTAGAAATAGTTTGTTTAAATATCTAGAAAAGTAGAACCTTATAAAAATTGAAAATATTGAGATAATTCATAGCCAATTAGATTGATATGATTCAAATTTACAGAAAAAGGTAATAGCTACGTGGGCAGTCGGGATGATCTATCATAGTAGTGTTTATCTATTGGATATAAACTTTGAATCCAAACCTAAAATAACTAAGAAATTAAAAGTATGTAAAGATAAATCAACATCATCTTTGTGGGGGTTTAAGGCAGCATCACCAGTCCTAGCCTTACAAATAATATAAGGAAATGATAAGGGAAGCTGCTGTGAAACTTAATTATATATGAAAACAAAAAAGTAATTTGGTTTCCTTCATTGAGAAAAAGTCTAAGAGAAACTGCTGCTAGTGCTCTTATTTTATAGCAGTTATCATTTGTAGGTTCTCTTCATCACCCTGTTGTCTATAACAGAGGCCAAGGAAGGAGTTGAAGCATGGCTCCTCCATGGAAGAAGAAGAGGACCTTCTGCTAGAAACAGGAAGAGGAAAGCAAGAAGTGCGTCTAGCATGTTCTCGAGGAACAGTAGACAGATGAGATGCATGTGTGGGGTTTTGTGAGGTGGCTCACAGCTGTACAAAGTGGTGGAGTCCAGCTGGTGTTCTCCAGAAGCTTCTAGAGGGCTATAGTTTACTAAAGTGTGGCTTGCATTTTATGTTTAGCTTTTATGCGTTTTGCCAAATCGTTTTTTGTGTTTTTTGTTTACGTTTTGGGAAGAATAATGTAGCAGCTATAGAGTGAATATCGGGCTGAGTTGTTGTAACCGAAAGGGGATTCCATGTAACAATTATACTCGAGCATGTGAGTTGGGTATAACTATGCAAGGGGTGAGAGGGAAGGATTATTTAGTTTATGAGAATTTTCTAAAGGAGGGGTGCTGATTCGGGTGGAAATACTATATTTTATATATAAATTTTTCACCATTAATTTGAACGATAAATAAAAAGAAAAAGTAAGGCCATTACATTTCGACAAAAGACCCACACCCAAGTTCCATAGCTTTGGTCCGCTATCCCGATCATGATTTTCCTACCCCTAGGGGAAAAGGCGCTTCCCTTTTTGCCGGTTGTGGGCGAGGAGGGATTCGAACCCCTGACACCGTGGTTAGTACCACATGCTCTAATCCTCTGAGCTACAGGCCCCACCCGTCTCCACTGGATTTGTTCCGGGAGTACACTAAAAAAAAGAACCTTTCCTTCCCTAGCCATTTCGGATTAAGAAGATGTGAAAGCGCCCTCTCTCTCTATAAGAATAAGACAGTACGTTCCGACGCGTGAAGTGGGAGAGAAGGGGTTTTATAATTGGGATTTTGAATAAGACGACCTTTTCATTTTTCATTTTTTTTTCTTTTTCATAGGAGTACCTTGAAACACTGGAGGTTGGTATCTCGAAATGCCTTAGCAATATTCAAATATCATTTTCTTCATTATTCACTCTCCATTGTTCATTCTTACATTTGCCAAATACCCAAAATTCATTCCAATCAATTAAAATTACAAATCAACTTGTTACAAGTGGTATCAAAGCCCATCGTTCCTGCTTCATGAAAGCAAGGTTTGCAATGTCTGATGATTCTCGATTTGTTGAGCTTTCTAATGGATTAGCCAAATTGCAGATTGATCTCGAAAAGTAACTCAAACAAGCTGTTAGCTTGTCTAAATTACAAGGAGGCTATCAAAAGCAGCCAAGATGCTATTATAATAAAGATGTAGCAATTGCTGGCACCACCCCACACCAATGTGGAGAAACCTCCTACTACTCAACATCTGGATGGTTCCAATGAAAGCCACAGGGATGATGGTCACCTTGCCCACAACTTCAATGGTTTTGGATCTTCTCACCAAGAGGGCAATCCTTCTTCAGATGCTTCTGTTATATCCATGCACTACAAGAAATTTGGTCAATAGCAACGACCTTTTTAGCTGCGACTCCAATGTCGTTCCTAAAAATCACTTATCAGCAACGACATCGATTTTTAGCAACGACTTTTGTCGTTGCTATTGCTCCACCCAAATTTTTTTTTTATTTTTTTTTAAATTTTTTTTTAAAAAACTTTTTAGCAGCGATAAAAGTCATTGCTAAAAATGGATTTTCAGCAACGACCCTAATGTCGTTGCTGAAAATCGATTTTCAGCAACGACTTTTGTGGTTGCTATTGCTCCACCCAAATTTTTTTATAAAAATTTTTTCAGAAGCGACAAAAGTCGTTGCTATTGCTCCACCAATTTTTTTTTAATAAAACTTTTCAGTAGCGACAAAAGTCGTTGCTATTGCTCCACCCAATTTTTTTTTTTTTTAAAAAAAATTTTCAGCAGCGACTAAAGTCGTTGCTGAAATCATTTTCAGCAATGACATTAGGGTCGTTGCTGAAATCCTTTTCAGCAACGACTTTAGTCGTTGCTATGGCTCCACCCAATATTTTTTTTAAATAAAACTTTTTAGCAACGACTTTTGTCGTTGCTATTGCTCCACCCAATTTTTTTTTTTAAAACTTTTCAGCAGCGACAAATGTCGTTTATGAAATTGATTTTCAGCAACGACACTATGTCGTTGCTGATAATGGAAACGCAAATTTTAAAGGCTAAACTGTGATTTTAAAGGCCAAACTGCGATTTTGCCAACGTTTAACGTTTAACTGCGTTTTCAAAAATCACGTTTTCAAATCGCACTTTTTAAAATCGTATTTTTGAAATTGCAATCCCGAACAGACCCTAAAGTCCACATATCCCCTCAAACTGCCACTCAATTGACAATGTCTCTCAATGATGAAAATGCTTTTCTAAAATATAATAAGAAAATAAAAAAAAAACTAAAACCAAAAAAAAAGGAAAAAAAAATAGTTTTTTTAAAAAAGGATAAATATTTTCGTTTTCTTTTAAAAAATAAACTACTACTCAATTGAAAAAATTTAAAATTAAAACAAAATATATGGCTTATTGAAAAATTTGTAAAGTCATTTTGATATTTTGCTGGCATTGGGGGACATTGACTATTATTTGGTAGTTTGAAGGATATTGTCACAATAAAAGTTTGGAGAGACATTGTGGATTAAGTGATGATTTAAAATATTTAAACTTTTTTCTAAATTAAAATTAAAAAAATTTAGAATTAAAAATTATCATTCTCTTATATCAGCAGCGACATATGTCACTGTTGAATGTATATTAATGAAGGAAGTGGGAAGTGGCGCGCGTTAAGACATTTTCATTTTCGGGTTTCCCTCTTTCTCCCCCAATATTTCTTCACGCCAGAGTATATGTTCACCTCTCTTATTTCTCTCTTATTTCTCTCTCTCTCTCTCTCTTATTTCTCTCAATCTCCTCACATCCTTTGCAATCTGCCGCCGCCCACCGCCGCCCATCGCCGCCCACCTGCAACCACGTGCACCGCCGCCCATAACGGTAAGTCTGCTCTTCAATTNAAAAATTATACATTCTCTTATATCAGCAGCGACATATGTCACTGTTGAATGTATATTAATGAAGGAAGTGGGAAGTGGCGCGCGTTAGGACATTTTCATTTTCGGGTTTCCCTCTTTCTCCCCCAATATTTCTTCACGCCAGAGTATATGTTCACCTCTCTTATTTCTCTCTTATTTCTCTCTCTCTCTCTCTCTCTCTCTCTCTCTCTCTTATTTCTCTCAATCTCCTCACATCCTTTGCAATCTGCCGCCGCCCACCGCCGCCCACCTGCAACCACGTGCACCGCCGCCCATAACGGTAAGTCTGCTCTTCAATTTTTGGTATCTGGTGACCCACGGCTGTGGCCGTGGGTCACGACCACGGCAGATTAAAGAAAATCTAAATCCCCCTGTTTTGGGTTTGGATAATTGATATCAAGGTGGGAGAAAAGGGGCATGTGAAACCTGCTAATTATTTGGATTCGCAAGAAAAGTTTCTAATAGGTGTTGCTACAAAAGGAGGTAATGTGTTTATGTTTTGTTACTTGAGATTTATGTCACAAGGGCACTAGTTTTATCAGATTGTTTTGCCTACGTTATAATATTGCTAACTTAGTTCACATTTACCATGTGCGTTGCTGGAGTTTCAGTGGTCAAGTTGTTCAATGCTGTAAGTTTTCCATGAAGATTTAACCATGTTCCCATGCGTTTCAAGATTTAATCATGTTCTATTGCATTTTAGTTCACATTCCTAAACTTCTGTGCTTGATATTTTGTGCAGGTTAACAAGGCACAAAATGCTCAGAAAGGTTTAAATCCCTCGAGGTCTAAAGATGCAAAAGGTATGCTGATAGATGATGCGGCTACAATTTGAGATCCCCTTATTCTTTGCCCTACCATATTTCTTAGTTCAATTATCCATCTTTCTTCACATCAATGTGGAAACTTTTCTATGGTAATAGCTAAAATGCACACCTTCATAGAAAAATTCTTGGATTACTCTCATTGTCAGTGCAATATATCAAGTATTACAGACCCATGTAGGCATGTCAAGTTATACCAGCATGTACGTGGGGTGTTCTTAGATTGCAACTAGTGCTTTTATTATATTCGTTATGATAGGATAAAGTTTGGATTAATAAATAAGAATTTGACATTCATTTACTTGCCCATCTGGGGTTTTGTTATTAACAAATTTGAGCATTGTAGTTAGCTAGTTTACTCTACATCAGCGTGCAAGTGGGTAAGTAGTCATGCCAACACAAGTTATGATTTTCTTGTAATAACCTTTTCAGAAAACTTTATCATCTAGAAAGTTGAGGACCATATTTATCTGTAATCTTGTATTTGGCTACATTGATGGGACATTTCTATTTTAAGCCATAGTTATGCTACTATTTCCCATGTTCTTCTTGACATACCAACCACCAGGCTGGGTTGAATTCTTATAGTCAAAACAGATAATAACTTGCATTTATTTATTGTTTGGGGTGGAATGGGTGGGCTTTGGCAGAGAAAGATTCATTGAATTTGTTTATTATCTGTGGAACGGGCGGGTACCATGTTTGGTTTCTTGAGTATTTTCCTTCACAACTGGTATTCAGTATGGATTTGGCTTGCATCCGGTGATTAAATAACTGGAGATCTCTTGTAATTCATACAAATGGTGAAGATTGCAAGAAGAATTTTAGCCTTTCCATTATCGGTGAGTTCTCTCATAATCTTGCAATCTTTATTGTTTTTTTGAACATTATGAGATCTCAAGTTATTTAATCATTGTAGGCAAGCCAAATCGGTTAAAAGTATTTAGTTGGTAAATATTTTAAAAGAATATGTTGAATGAGGAAAAGTATGAAATTGTGTATTGCAATTGAGCGCTAACTGGAGTTAAAATGATCTTAGAATGATGGCATTGTTTTAATTGATCAATACATTCCATTGGCTACACTTTACTGAAGTATCTATTATTGTGAGCAATAACATGTTGTAAACATTGTTACACTTGCTCAGGATCATATTGTGAACAATTGGTTTGTTGTATGTGTGGGAGTTCTGTGGGGTGTATATCTGTCCATAGGCTTATGTGTAAATGCATTACTTGTCAGCCTTTATTTATTTGTCCTGCCCTCCTGTTCATGCTCTGCCATCCTATTCTTTTTATCATGATAACTTATTACTATCTTGTTCTGTGAACATGTGTGCTTGCTTCTCTTTCTTGTTGTAAACTTGTAACCTTTTCCATTTGTACTACACAAACAAGTTCTGTTCAGCAGTTAAAACTTTTTGTTTTTTGGTCTCTAGTGGGTGAATTAATAGGGCACGTTCGGAAGAGGCACCCACGGGCTGATCCAAAGATTGTCAAGGTAATTTTTTTTTTTTAATTTTATTAAAGTTTGATAATTATCAACTTAATTTAATTCAAATTTTCACTAAGACCATTCTTCTTGCAATTTTTCTTTTTCTCTTTCTTTCCCCTCCATTGCAGCGATTCGTTGATGCAAAGTTGTATGATTTACTTGGTGAAAGGACTGCAGCAGATGATGAAAAGCCAACCAAAAAGGAAAAAAAAAAAAAAAAGCCTGCTAAAGTAGAGGTGGAGACATTTGTGGGGATTTTTTTATTTGTTTTTTTTCCTTTTTCCCAATTTGCCTGCTCCCTTTTAAAATGTCACTGATAATTTTCTCCCCCCTTTATAGAATAAATGATCTTTATGAATTGATTTATTCTTGTTTTTTGGTTTCACCCTTTTATGAATATGCTTCCTGGCCTCCTAACCTAACAACATCAAAGATTGTCGTTCTTTAGTAACGTACAAAAGGCATATGGTTGATAATGAAGAGTTATACTATAAAGCTTAATAAAACTAACTAGTAGTCCCTACAATTCATCATTATTGCATATTTTTTGTTGCTTGATAGACAAATGAAATCCATTAACATAGCTTTATATGCACCCTCATACATTTTTGCATGAATTTTGTATTGGTTGAAGCATACATGACTAAATATAAGACATGCCCAATTCTTGTTTGTGGATTTAGAAGTTACTAAAATTAAAACTTGGTGTGGAGATGAATCTTTGTCTTGTTACTTAATTGGATAAAGGAAGTAGAAAATAGTTTTAAAAAAAGAAAAGAATGATCAACGCATGGCTGATGTATGTGTTTTTCTTGGTTGTCTTGTACAAACATAACGGTTTTCCTGTAAGCTTAGCTTCTACTTTGCTCTCTTTTCCTTTTTCTAGTAATACTCATGGCCCATTTACGAAGTATTTTATCTTCAACTGAAATGGGGAAACACTTGTCGGTGGACTTATGCTTCGCAGGTATATCATATTGAGTTTGTTTTGTTTTTTTTTGTTTTTTCTGTATATGTGATATTTCTTTTAGATGTGGAAGCATGCATTTTATTGAATATATTTCTCACTTACTATGGTGGAAGGAGGTGTTCTACTTCATGCATTTTTGTTAAGTTGCTTGATAAGTCTTGCTTATTTAATATGTGTGGAATATTAAATTTATTGAATACTTTAAATAAGATCTTGAATGTCATGGTTTCTTTGTTGTAGAGGTTGGAGATGTGCAGAAAGCCTTCAACTGTTCAGCTGGTTAAAAGGCTTACATATTCCAATTTGCTATGCTTGGATGGTAACTTGGAAAATGGGAGGTGATCTCTTATGATGTCGTAATCAGCTTATTGATATGTTGCATGCATGCTTATGATTTAGTGAAACAAAAAAGAAAAAAGAAGAAGAAGAGAGGCCTAAATGGGCCCTTTCTTTTTCCTGCTTTTGTTAATTGGTGTGATGATTTGTTACCATCTGTAATTTTAGTAAATATTCAGTGAAATCATTCCTATTTTGCATCTTTACATTATACGAGGGGCAAAATTGAATTAGCCTAATTGGGAACATTGCTCTTATACAATTTTAATTTTTGGAATGGACAGCAGCTGCATTACAGCTGGATAGTGGGTTGGTGATAAGCTATCAAAAGGCTTTTGGTTGTGAAATTGAATCTTGAAAAAGAGGCAGGTTTAAGGTTTTTGATTAAAACTTGTGCTGGTTGGTGGGTCTGACTTGAGATTGATCAGCAGTTTTGATTATTAATTCCCTGCTCTATGCCTAAGTCAAGTGGATTGATTGACTATCTTGCCTTAAATTTTCAAGAATTTGTGGTTGTATTAGTGTCCTGGGCATTATGTGCTTCTGGGAAACTGGTTTTGTTATGTTCTGTTTCTGACTTGGTAGAAGAATGTTTGTTACCTTTGGTAAGCTCCAATATAATGATTTCTTTACTTTCCTTTTCCAGAGTGTTGAAATTATACTCTATGAGCATTCTTCACATCACTTTTCTGAGCCTTATTAATCTGTCTTTAATGGTGTTCGCATGATTGCAAATACTATGAGTTCTCTCAAAAGCATCTTAGAGATGGGTTCCTTCTACATAAACTAACACATAGCATCGACTTCAATGTAGTCTAAAAGAAGGAACACTTAACTGGGAGATGTTGCAGTTTAAGTCAGGCTTTCCACACGAAGTTTTGCTTTGTAGAGTATGCTATTTTCCTTTTTCTGCACCCTCATCCCTTACTTTTCAAGTTTTTCCTATGGGATCTTAGCAATTATTATATATATATATATATATATTTTCCCTTCTATTTTGGGGTCCATAGTATACTGTTTTGCATCACTGAGCATTTGGTTTTTCATTTCTACATGTCATCTCTGGTCGATTGTGGTTTCAGGATGGGGAATTTTATGAATCCATTGGAATAGATGCTTGTATTCTTGTTGAATACGCAGGCTTGAATCCTTTTGGGGGTCTACGTTCAGATAGCGTTCCAAGAGCTGGTTGCCCTGTAATGGTATCATATATGTTCTTTTCCATTGATGTTATACTTGGGTTTCTTGTTGCATTAAGGAATATGGAAATGTTAGTTTCTTCTTTCCTATTTTTGAGAAAAAATGATTATATGTAAATGGATGTTGAGCTAACCAGAAAACTTACATATCTGGGATATTTTAGTTTTACATGGCAAACCCATTAACCTCTAGCTCTAGTTTTGCTATCCAAGATCTGAGAATACCATTGACAACCAGAATAGCCGAGTCAATATACCATTAATTGATATAAATTCTGCAATGCAATTCTTCACAATTCTCACTATCTCTTTCTTTTTAATTTGTGTTTTTTGCAGTCTATGCTTTGATATCGACCTTAGTGAAAAGGTAATGAAAAGACTTTCTTTTTCTATGAAGCCATTATTAGAATATATTTTATCTTGAAATTTGAATGCTTGTTTTTGCACTTGATTAGATTGATTTCAAAACTTTTGAGTACTGTTGGCATCAGGATGTGCACGACCTTAATATCTTAAATCAGTTTAACATATTAGCAATTTGAGCAAATTCATACAAACCCTCATTGTTTATATTTTTCAAACTCTATGAAGAGATTTGTTAAAGCATGAAATGTATGTATCTTGATGCTAAATCATTAGAGTGTAGGAGATGCTTGTAAATCCTCAAGACTCCAGTTCTATCTTTTGGAAATACAATTCAACGTGTTTTCTTTTTTTGGCCATAGCAAGTTTACGAGCACAGATTTGGTTATCTTTGCAAAAACTATAGTGTTAATGTACTTGTCATCATGGTGGATTAAAGTTGAAATTTTCTCACTTATATTTGTGATTAATGCAGGTACCATAGAAGTTTTTCGGTAGATTAACTGGAAAACAAGATCAAGGGGGAGATTTTAGAAAACAAATGAGAATGTTGTGCAACAATTGAGATGTTGATCATATAATTGTATAGATTTGGCTATTTGTTTATGTAATTTGGGTTTGTTGTATTATTCTTAGTAGTTATGAGATTTGGAGTATTTGCTGGTTTTTAAGGAAGGTGTCTATGTGATTGTTTTGATGTAGGATTCTTGTACTCTGTAGTGTATTTGGTGTATACTTTTTTTGAATGATTTTTTGTAAAATGATTAATATTTTATTTGATTGGAATACATGTTTTAGCAGTGTATACTTTTTTTGAGTGAGTTTTTATAAAATGATTAATATTTTATTTGATTGGAATACATGTTTTAGCAAATGGTATATTATGTTTTTTTTTAATGTGTCATAATTAATTAATATAAATTAAAACAATTGCNCTGTAGTGTATTTGGTGTATACTTTTTTTGAATGATTTTTTGTAAAATGATTAATATTTTATTTGATTGGAATACATGTTTTAGCAGTGTATACTTTTTTTGAGTGAGTTTTTATAAAATGATTAATATTTTATTTGATTGGAATACATGTTTTAGCAAATGGTATATTATGTTTTTTTTTAATGTGTCATAATTAATTAATATAAATTAAAACAATTGCAAAAAATAATAATAATAAAAAAAATAAAATAAAATAAGCATTCTGATAACTTATTATCAGCAACGACAAAAGTCGTTGCTGATGAGCATTTGTGTCCAACTTACTGCAAGGACTTTTTAGCAATGACATGTCGCTGCTAAAAATTATCAGCAACGACTTTTTCATTTTTAGCAACGACAAAATGTCGCTGCTAAAAACCAAATTTCTTGTAGTGATGATGTAATTATAGGGTTTTAGTGGTTAAGGAGAACCTTTCATGTGTTTCATGCTTGAGTTTTAAAATATGAAGGCGCATTGGATTTAAGTTTCAGGAAAATTTAGCTAAATATGAAAAATGACTTTTTGCCAAATTGAGAATCCTTGAAAATAATTTACCGCTTTTTGTTCCTTATGTATTAAATAACATAATATGATTTTATGGGACTTTATGACGAGGTTTACATATAGTTTTACGATAGGTCATTTTTTATCTGAGCTGTAAAATTATTATTTTGCACTAAACCTGGATTTTCATATTCTGATTTATTTGGAATTTGATTTTCTAATATTTTTATTTGAATCTAAACATAGAGTATTTCCTTATTTACATGTAAACTTAAAGAAAAGGTAATTAAAATAAACATTTACTTAAATGTTTACAATGGAAATAAGTTAGGCTGCTAAACTGAGCTGCTGTTCAACATCTGATTGCTGAACCTTCCAGTTGGCTTGTTTGCTATTTTGTCTGTATGCCATTGCAGTTGAGATACTCAGAGATGCTCGTCTCTAATTGCATCCATACGCATTGTAGTCGTCGTCTCCGTACGAGCCATACCTAGTCCGTACGAGCCACACTAATATAAAAACTCAGAACGTGTTTGCAGATCATTTTCTACATTTTTTCTTCCCTCTCAGGCGATTTTCTCTCTTCTCTCACCATAGATTGATGCCCAAAGCTTTGGTGTTGATGTTAAGGAGTTTCCAAAGCATAATCTAACACCGGAATCATAATTCTTGGTGTTTGATCTTCACTTTCAACCGATTATTTGGGGTAAAATCTCAAAATTGAGTTTATTGCCTCTTGATTAACCTATGTAGCTTGCATGTTGCTTAATCATGTTGTATTGTATTAGAAATTGGTGTATTTGCGAAGTTTAAGCATTGGATTGAAATTCTATAGATCGAGCTTCATATCTTTGTGGTGAGTACTAAGTCAACCTCTTGATTTTAGTTAGTTTTGTAATGTAGCATGTTAGTCTCTAGTGTATTGCTATGAATTAGCTTTTGTAGCTTATGGGTTCATATTATGAGTCCCATTAAGCTATGGGTTAAATGAGTTGAGTGTTTATGATATTGTTAAGTACTTGGATATTTTTAAAAATTGTGTTGAGAGTTGTAGATTGTGTCTAATATTGCATGCAATGTGATATTGCAGCATATTGTGGCTAGGTGATTGAGTGGGTGTATTGTCAAAGTATCAAAGGATTGAGGTGAGTAATCTTTACTCACTGAGGATGAATTACGTTTTATGTTTTCGAATGATTTTATAAATGATTTTAGATGTTTTAAAAATACTAAACAAGTTGAGAAATAATAGAATTTTAAAAATGCTTTTAAAGATTGTTTAAACCTATGGAAAAGTCGAGCCATTCATATGTTGTTTGAGAATGATTTATTATTACTTGATACTTTTAATGTTTTATGAAATATTTGATGAGATATGATTGATATTGTTATTGTGATTTTGAAAGTGTTAAGATATGAAAGAGATACTATGATTATTGATTACTTTGTTGCTTTGAGATTTTAAGCTTATGATGAATGAGAATTGGTTTAATTTCAGTTGTTGAGACATGATTGTTGAGATTTGTTAGTGCATTGATATGAGCATATGCATTGATGTGTGAGCATGAATATGGGCTAATACTCAAGAAATAAAGAAGAGGGCTGGGCTCATAATATGAAAGTTAAAGAAGAAGGCTGGGCCCATTATGACAAAAGTAAAGAAAGTTATGAAAGGTGCTAGGGCTGGGCCTATTACGCACAAGTGCTAGGGTTGGGCCCGTTATGCACGAGGCTAGGGAGTTGTCCTTGAGGCCGGTGTGTGCAGTTGCTCGGCCTGAGTCCATTAAGCATGCTGTATACATTACGAAAGTAAAGGAAAGTGGAAGATTAAATCATGCATTACATTGTTATTAATGATTTATGTGTATTGGTTTAAAATGTATTTCATACTAGATGTATTGGTATGCATAAGATTCTCAATAGGAAAGAACTTATGTATACGTTTATAGTTGGATTGCATGTGATGTTTTATAGACTTTTTTTATGTACAAGATGTGCATTAGATGATTTATATGTATAAGTATCCAAACGTATTTTGGAGCATATGCATACATTCACAGTTATATATAATGATTTAAAATGCTTTATGAATGTGTTGTTTACTTCATCAGTTACACTGAGTTTGATAAATAAAAAAAATATTATTTTTATGATGTTGAGTGGCTGATATTGTAAGCGATTACATAAATAAAAGTTTGGCTCATTGCGAAAACCCTCGGGGGAGTCTTCATTCTTTATGAACTGTTGACTCACCCTTTCTTTTGTCCTTCCCTATGTAATCATGGATGATCTCTTTGATTGCATAGATGATGCTGTTGTTGCAGTTACAGCGGATTTTGATGAAGATCCAATAGCTGCTTACTTGGGATATCATGTTTGAGGGCAACGTACGCCTATTGGGTATTTTATATAGGCTCATACAGTAGTCTAGCGTTTGTTACATCAATGTGTTGTATTATTTAAACAAGTTGATGTATTTGGCTAAGCCGTATGTAGTTATTGTTAGTCATTATTTTGTTGTATAGTTGTTGTACAAAACTTTTGTAAATAGTTTATGTCAGCTCCAAGTTATATTTCTCTCACATGTTATGTATTTATTTTCGCTGCGTGTATGTTATTAACTCTGATGTGATATGCTCAGATTATAAGCTAATGATGTGGGCTTTACATGAGCCTTTGTGACCATTCGGTTTCATTTCAAATAATCTCTGTATGATGAAATCGGGTCGCCACAGCTTCCTCACTAAATCCATCAGGCTGGAATTCCTAAAGTTTGATGGTAGTGAACTCGTGGAATGGTGCTATCGGGCTACATAATTTTTTGACCATTACAATACTCCCAGCATCCAACAGTTGGCCATTGCCTCCATTCATATGGAAGTTAAGGCTTTAATATGGTTTCAAGAGATGAATGCAAATAGATGCTTTCCTAATTGGGATGAGTTCATGCATGCTATGCAAATTCATTTTGGTAAGGGGTCCTACGATGACCCCTTGCAAGGTTTAACTAAGGTTAAACATGTAGGATCTATAGCGGAATATAAAGCCTTGTTTGAAACATTAGCTCACAGAATCTTGGGGTTATCCGAAATCCACAAGCTAAATTGTTTTTTAGGAGGCCTTAAAGATGACATCTGTTTACTTGTGAGAATGTTTAATCTTAGAACCCTAATGGATGCTTACTCCTTGGCCAAAATTCAGGAGGAATATTTGGTTAGCAGTAGAAAATCATTTAAACCTTCCTGGAACTCCACTTCTTTTCAACATATTAATAGTGGGGTTAACTCAGGATCTATGGGGGGAAACACTAAGGGTTTTACTCCTACTGGGGGTAGACCTACCTTAGTGGGACAGTCAAGAATTATTGACCACCCAACTCCTCTAGGAGTTCACTTTAAAACCTTTAATCTGACGGGGAATAGAGCCATGGTTTCAGTTCAAAAGATCTCATCTGCTTAGATGTTTGAGAGAAGGAAACGTGGATTGTGCTATAACTATGACTCCAAGTGGCACCAAGGGCATGAGTGTGTCACCACTAAGCTATTCGTCATTGAGGGGATTGATGAAGGAGAGGCTCTAGCTAAAGAGCAAGTCCCTAAACCAGATCCAAGGGATTTCTCTTTGGAAGAATTCCCTAAAATCTCTCTCAATGCAATTACAGGAACTCCATCTCCTAAGACTATGAAACTTGTGGGGGTTCTCAATAATCAGAGGGTGGTCATCCTGATTGACTCAGGGAGCATGCATAATTTCTTAGATTAAAATTTGGTTTATCGAATGGGAATTCAACCAAGGCAACAAGACACAATTAGGGTTAAGGTTACAAATAGGCTGAAAATTCTCAGCCCAGGCCAGAGTCAAGGACATAAGGTAAAGCTTCAAGGTCATATATTCTCCATCGACTTTTACCTACTTCCTTTGGTAGGATGTGGTGTTGTCTTGGGCATCTAGTGGCTCCGCACCCTGGGACCAATCCTATGGGATTTCATCAAGCTAACCATGGCATACTCACATAAAGGGCATCAATGTTTGTTGCAGGGTATGGTTTCCCTCAACAATCTAGACTTGGTAGCAGGTGAATCATTCAAACTCTCCAAGACCGAAAGGAATGGTGTCCTAATTCAACTCCTCTCAATTTTAGTAACCCCGCTATCATTGAGAAATGGCTCTCTTCTTGCTTAACCACAACAGCCTGTTCCAACCTCTTTGCAAGAGCTCTTAACATCTTTTGCTGATATTTTTTCAGAACCACAAGGTTTACCCCAGCCCAATCCTATGACCATGCTATCCCTTTACAAAAAGGTGCTCATCTTGTCTTGGTCTGACCTTATTGGTACCTCTTTTACCAAAAGGAGGAAATTGAGTCTATTGTCCAAGAACTTTTGGCTTCAGGGGTGATTTAGCATAGCACCAACCCTTTTTCCTCTCCTGTCCTGTTGGTCCACAAGGCGGATGGTAGTTGGAGAATATGCGTGGACTATTGCGCGTTAAATTAGGTAACCCTGAAAGACAACTTTCATACTCTTGTTGTAGATGAATTACTGGTTGAATTATGGGGATCCAGATTTTTCTCCAAATTGAACTTAAGATCTGGCTACCATTAGATCCGAGTAGTGCCTTAGGACATTCCTAAGACGGCTTTTCGTACCCATGAGGGTGATTATGAGTTTTTGGTAATACCCTTTGGGTTAACCAATGCTCCATTTACCTTTCAGAGCCTAATGAACCAAATTTTTTGACCTTAACTTTGAAAATTTATCCTCGTATTCTTTGATGACATTTTGATATTTAGCAAGGACCTAGACTCTCACAAGCATTATTTGGAGGTCACATTGGGGATTCTACGACAACATACCCTCTATGCTAAACTGTCAAAGTTTCGCTTCGGCTGTGCAGAAATTGATTACTTAGGGCACATCATTTCTAAATTTGGGGTTAAGGCTGACCCAACAAAAATGCAAGCTATGGTGAACTGGCCCTTTCCAAAGACTTTAAAGTCTTTGCGTGGATTTCTCGGTCTCACGGGTTATTACCATAAGTTTATCAAAGACTACGGTATGTTACATGAGATTAGAGGCTTAAGACTAAAGCAGGTCCTCCAATGTAGTGCAAGGTAATTGGGTCGTGGTAGCATTTCGAAAGAGTAAGCAAGCTGAAGTGCCTTAGTTGTGAATCCCTCTTGGTCTCTTAAGGTAAGTATAATTACTCACTGAGAAAAGATACTATTTTTATGCTTTCAAAGATAATGTTGAGTTCGAGCCAATAATATTTTATGTTAATGTTTATATGATGATATTTTGATACTCTGAATTATATTACAAAGTGTTTGATGAAACATGATTTATGAAAGTATGTTAAATGAAGCATGATCATGAAAGAAAGAAAATGAGATGTTTTATATAGCATGAGCATGGATATATGTGAGAATAAATACATAAGAGATTAAACGAGTGGGACAAATCCCCAGCATCAGTTCGAGACAATTCTCGGAGGGCAAGCCCTCGGTGCTGAAAAGATGAAAAGATGTAATTGTATGAATAGATTAAATGAGTGGGACAAGTCCCCAGCATCAGTTCGAGACAATTCTCAGAGGGCAAGCCTCCGGTGCTGAAAAGATAAAAAGATGTAATTGTATGAAGAGATTAAATGAGTGGGACAAGTCCCAGCATCAGTTCGAGACAATTCTCGGAGGGCAAGCCCTCTGGTGCTGAAAAGATGTAAAGATGTAAATGTGATGAATGGAGGGCAGGCCTCGAAAGCCTCAACATCAGTTCGAGACAATTCTCGGAGGGCAAGCCCTCGGTGCTGGAAGGAGTGTAAAGAAAAGGGCTGGGCCATTATGAATAAAGCATGCATTGCATTGCTCTTGATGATTTATATGTATTGGTTTAAGAGGTTTTCATGCTAGATGTATTTGTATGTATATGAAGAATGAGATGATGAATGTCAAAGTATGTATTGCACACGGTTATGTTTTAATAATTTGTATATGTATTTATGTTTTATGAGATTTCATGCTAGATGTATTTGTATGTATATGAAGAATGAGGTGATGAAGTCAAAGTATGTATTGCACGGTTATGTTTTAATGATATGTATATGTATTTGTTTTATGAGATTTCATGCTAGATGTATTTGTATGTATAATAAAATGAGGTGATGAATGTCAAAGTAGTATTCGCACGGTTATGTTTTATGATATGTATATGTATTTTGTTTTATGAGATTTCATGCTAGATGTATTTGTATGTATATGAAGAATGAGGTGATGAATGTCAAAGTATGTATTGCACGGTTATGTTTTAATGATATGTATATGTATTATGTTTTATGAGATTTCATGCTAGATGTATTTGTATGTATATGAAGTTGAATGGATAGCACATATGTATATGTCTACAGCTGGTTTGCATATGATGATTTTATGAGTATGGCTTGGTTATACAATATGTATGTAGAACGTGACAAAGTTGAATGGAATACATGTATATTTTGTATAGCTAATACATATTTGTAAGAGTTATGTATAGATGCGTTTATATGCATGTTGTGCAGATCAACTCGGAATACATGTATACATTCACAGCTATGTATTACGTTTTAAATGATTTCATAACTACAGTGTTTACTTCATCAGCTACGCCATGTTTTAATGTAAGATGTTTTATAACTAAAGGTAGCTGTTATTGTAAACTAAGTAGAAAGAAAAAGATTGGCTCAATGTGAAAACTTAGTGATTTCTTATACCGCTGAGACCGTGGACTCATATACCGCCTGGCGATCGTGGATAACTCTGGAACGCTTAGACATTGCTTTGGTTGCAGGTTGAGGATTAGCATTGGTTCGCATGCGAGCTTAGAAGTCATACTGGAGTGTATTTGGATATGCTAGCTGATGATGCGTTGACTTAATTTTAGTCAACCTTTGTAGGTTTGTATTGATGCCTATGGTGGCAAGCTATTGTGATGATGTATTATTTATTGAGAGTTGATGTAATAATTTAATGTAATGTAATAGTAAACTCTGGTTTATTTCATTTGATCTAGTTATCAGGTCATTGATAGAATAAATTATTATAGATGTTTCCGCTGCGTATATTGTTAAATGATGTAGTAGTAACGTCTTGTGGCTTGGGGAAAAAAAATTTTATTTCCACTTTTGCTCTATGAATTTAGAGCGGGACGTTACACATCATTTCTAAATTTGGGGTTAAGGCTGACCCAACAAAAATGCAAGCTATGGTGAACTGGCCCTTTCCAAAGACTTTAAAGTCTTTGCGTGGATTTCTCGGTCTCACGGGTTATTACCATAAGTTTATCAAAGACTACGGGTCCATTGTAGTTCCTTTGATAGTTATGTTGAAGAAGAATTCCTTCTCTTGGGGAGATTCAGCTATTAAAGCTTTCCAAAATCTCAAGACCACAGTCACCCAAGCCTCGGTCTTAGCCCTCCCAGATTTTTCCCATCCCTTTGTCATCAATTACAATGCTAGTAGCCTGGGTATTGGAGTTGTTTTGATGCAACAACGCCGGTCTATTGCTTATCTCAGCAAAGCTCTAAAGGGTAAAGCCTTACATATATCTACTTATGAGAAAGAACTCTTTGCCATAGTGACTGCTATACAAAAGTGGAGACCTTATTTATTGGGTCAATCGTTTGTAGTGAGGACTGACCAACAAAGTCTAAAGTTCTTGCTGGAACAGAAGCTTGGGACAACCTTCTAGTAGAAGTGGATCACCAAACTCCTAGGCTATGATTTTAAAGTGAAGTACAAGAAGGGGGTAGATAATAGAGTGGCTGATGCCCTCTCCCGCAGGGATGATTTCTATGCTGAATATACCTTGTCCCTCTTATCTATCCTTACTGCTACTTGGGTTGGGGAGCTTAAGGCCTAGTATACTGTGGATGCTACTCTCCAAGAACTTCTTCGTAAGTGGCATAATGGAGAGCTCGACCCTCAAACCTAATCTCTTAGGGATGGGATCCTACTGTATAAGCACAAAATTCTCTTGGGGAGGTTGCTTTACACTTCATGACCAGATCTTACACTATATGCACTGTGATCCGTTAGCTGGACATTCTGGTTATGAACGCACTTTACATCGGGCCAAGAGGGACTTCTACTGGGTTGGGATGAGGAAGGATGTGAAGCAGTTTATCTGGGAGTGTGTGATATGCCAACAGAACAAGTATGACAATACTTTCCCTGCCGGCCTTCTCCAACCACTCCCTATCCCAACCAAGATTTGGATTGACATTACCCTAGACTTCATTGAGGGTTTACCCCTCTCCCAAAACCACTCGGTCATCCTGGTTGTGGTCCATCGCCTATCCAAATATAGCCATTTTGCCTCCTTCAGTCACCCTTACACAGTAACTAAGGTGGCCTAACTCTTCATTTCTAATGGCCTAAAACTTCATGGCCTTCCTACCTCTATAATCTCTGATGGAGATGTTGTTTTTACCAGTGCCTTTTGAAAAGAATTGTTCCGACTCCAGGTACCACTTTGAAGTTCAAAACTAGCTACCACCTACAAACTGATGGCCAAATTGAGCGGGTTCATAGGTGTTTGGAGACCTATCTACAATGCTTTGTGCAATCTAGACCTAAACAATGGACTTCTTGGTTATCGTGGGCTGAATTCTGGTACAACACTACTTCGCATGCATCAACTCAGATGACCTATTTTGAGGCAGTGTATGACTTACCTCTTCCTCGGTTGCTCTCGTATATTCTGGGCACTACTAAGGTAGAGGCCGTGGATGCATCCTTCTGCAGCAGCGATCACATCTTAGCGCTGCTCCAGCAAAACCTGCAACACTCATAGAAACGAATGAAGAAATATGCTGATATGCACCGACAAGAACAACAATTGGAGGTCAATCAACAGGTTTACCTGAGACTCCAACCGTATCGACAGATTTCGGTCTTTGCTCACCGTGACTTAAAACTAGCCCCAAGCTTCTATGGCCCCTTTACCGTGGTTCGAAAAGTGGGATCTGTGGCTTATGAACTGGATTTGCCCCCGGAGTCCTGCATCCACTCAGACTTCCACGTGTCTCAGCTCAAGCTGAAGTTTGGAACGCACGCCTCCCCTTTGCCAAAACTCGCCTCTGTTGATCTACATGGAGTCATACAACCCGAACCCCTTGCGGTTTTGAACCAAAGATCCAAGAAGAGTAACAACTGCGCCGTGGTGGAGCTTTTGATCCAGTGGGCAGGGCAACCAGCCAATGATGCCACCTGGGAGGAGTACCATTCTCTAAAATGCGCCAACCTACACCTTATGGGCAAGGTGTTTTAAAAAGGGATGGTACTGTAACAGAGGCCAGGAAAGGAGCTGAAGCAGGGCTCCTCCATGGAAGAAGAAGAGGACCTTCTGCTAGAAATAGGAAGAGGAAAGCAAGAAGTGAAGTCTAGCATGTTCTTGAGGAATAGCAGACAGATGAGATGCATGTGTAGGGTTTCGTGAGTCGCTCACAGCTGTGCAGAAGTGGTGGAGTCCAGCTGGCGTTCTCTAAAAGCTTCTAGAAGGCTGTAGTTTACTGAAGCATGGCTTGCGTTTTATGTTTAGCTTTTATAAATTTTAGCCTAGTCGTTTTATGTGTTTTATGTTTACGTTTTGGGAAGAATAAAGTAATTGTTGTAGAGTGAATATCGGGCTGGGTTGTTGGAACCGAAAGGGGATTCCATGTAACAATTATACTCGAGCATGTGAGTTGGGTATAACTGTGCAAGGGGATAGAAGGAAGGATTATTCAGTTTATAAGAATTCTCTAAGGGAGGGGGAGTACATCGAAACACTCTGGAGGTTGGCACCTCAAAATGCCTTAGCAATATTCAAATATTATTCTCTTCATTATTCATTCTCCATTGTTCATTCTTACATTCTGTCAAATACCAAAATTCATTACAATCAATTGAATTACAAATCAACTTGTTTCATTGTCTTTATTGTCTTCTTTTAAGGTTTTCCCATGTTCTTTGATTTCTATTGTGGTATTCAAGATGAATTTTTTTTTTTTGCATCTAGGTTTAGGGGATAACATTGGCAACCTAGAAAACTCCAAATTGACTATCATATGGAAATTCATATGTATTATGGTGTCCTATAGACGCATCCAATTTTTTTTATTTTTTGATTTTATCAGGAGCACTAGCATCATGATACTTTGCTGATACATTGTCATTGGCAGAAGATCACTCAGTCAATTGCTTAATCCTCGGTTCTTGAGGATATTGACAGAAGGAAAAGGGTTATGACTCTTACAAGTAAATGTTGGGTTTTTTTAGGCAAACAAAAAAAAAAAAAGTTTTTGTCAAACAACAAAAATATGTAAATGAATGCAGACACTAATTTGAATATGAAGAATTCTTTGATAACCCTATGTATTTTAAGGCACATTCGTGTACTGGACAAGTGACCGTTTGCCCGCTACTGCAATAATTCTCCCAAAATTTATGAAAAGTTCTTCTAATGATCTCCTTTACCGGAACTCCGATAGGCTTCAAGTGTTGTAAACAATGATTGTATAAATTCTAAGAGAGGAACAATTTGATTGCTCTAAACAAGTCTAAACTTGTCTTAGCACAAATAAAATAGCCTCTAAATCTTTACATAAAATGTCTGAGAGGACTACATTATATGGAGAAGGAAAACTTGGTCTTCAAGTAACAGAAACGGATTCCATAAACTTTAGGATTATTGGTCCGATCGAACGTCTAAGTGGTCTGTTCAAACAATGCTAGGTTATCAGCTGAAATAAGGATAACTCAAGGTGGTGTGTTCAAACTAATCTTGGAATGGGTAATGGAACGAGGCTCTCTAAGTAGCCTTAATAGATTTGATCGAACGACACTTGGAATGCTGGATGGAACTCTGAAGAAGCTGGCTGGTCGAACGTAACTTGGAACGTCCTTTGGAACAGGCTTCACTGGAAGTTTGAAGAAGCTATCCGGTCGAATGACATTTGGAACGGGCCACACTGGAAGTCTGAAGAAATTAACTAGTCGAACGGCATTTGAAATGCCCTTTGGAACGGGCTTCTCTGTTACTTCTTCAAAGATCATCCAATCGAACGGAGCAGATCCTATTCGAACGAGACCAAGTAAAAACAACTTATATATAAAAATTAAACTGCTTTTTGTCCAAAAAGTCCCTATTATAGAAATCATTTTGGGATCCCGAATTAGCCAATTCAAAAACTAACATAAATGAATGCAGAAACTAATTTGACTATGATGAATGAGCAGTGATATACATCAGTCTGGGTTGAATGAATAGTAATTTAGCTCAGGCTGTATGGGATTTAAAAATATATATATATATATATATATATTATATATATATTTTTTTAATAATGAGGTCCACAAAAATACAAAATTAGGCCTGGGCTGAATTACTGTTCATTCAGCCCAGGCCTAAGAGTATCTTTACTCATGATGAATTCTTTGATAACCCTATTTTTTGAAGGCCCCAAAGTCTAATATATCTGATTGTACAAACCAATTTTTTTTCCCCTTTTCGCCTATTTTGAGTAATGAGGAAGAGGATAGTGAAAATTATGAATTTACCAACAGAGAGACAAGAAATGTTGATTTAAAGTTTTACTATAAGGTAATGATTGGTATAGAAAGTTAAAGTGTTTCAACCCGGTATCTATTTACTTCTTGGGAGAATCTGGCGAAACAAATGAAATGAATTCCTTATTTTATGATTCATGACATCTTTGCATAGTTTATTTCCGTTTGTGTTATTTAAAGTCACAAGTAACTAAAGAAAATGAATTGAATTTCATGATTACTGATTCCCAAGATTTTACTTAGCAAATGGAACTTTATATAAATATGAACAAAAATCTATATAGATGAGAATCTAGTGTGATTTCACAGTTCTTCAATTGGTATTGGATGCAATCCTTGAATCAAAATCTAATCAAGAAAAATGAGATGAGAAAATATATATATAACCAAATAGAGTGCTTGTGAAATTTAAATTTTCCATTCTCTTTCCTCTCTAATTAAATAGAGTGCTAAATTGTAAACCTAAGTAAGATTTTGTTAAATTTAACCTAATTTGTCTAGTTGAAAATTTCACATTACAAGTTCCTCTAATTCTGGCTATGATGTTGTCTTTAGGCTACCAGCTTTTATGCTTTGTCAAAGTGATGTAGTTGTAGAGATTATCAGCAGCCATCAACTGGAGATTATTACTCTTGCTAATTTGTTCTCTTTGAGGGTATGTCTCAAACTTTGCTCTTAATAAACCGGCTCTGTTTATATTCATATTTGAGACACTCTTTATGCTTTCTTCTTGTTCTTTCTTATTCCCTAAACATATATATATATATTTCATATTGGAGTTCTCAACAATCAAGTGAATGTTTGAATACTATGATGAGATGCTATCAATTAAGAAGATTGTGACACATTACTTCAAAAATTTAGACATTTTTAATGTAATTATTCTTTAAATCTTTGAGTAGCCATACTTTGGTTACTTGGTTCGTATCTCAAAGGGATTTCCTTCCCATTTCCTGTGTACTAAAGTCATTCTGTTTTCTCTTTTTCATTTTTTGTTCTTTTAATTGTTTAGTCAATAAATCCTTTCACATATGAAAGGAAAGATGGTATGTAAGACAAGGTATGGCTCTGCCATTTATACTTTCATTTACAATCTAAACTTGCCATTTAGCAATATTCTTTTTTTTGCTAAGCAGTATACAGGAGACAGCGGGTTACAAGGGGACTTGTGCGTAGCATTTTGCTATGACTTTTGACTTCTCCCACCAACACAAATAGCATCCGGACTTAATAAAGAAACAAGTACAGAGTAAAAGTTGTCTTCCCAAACAACGAAAATCTACAAGCACTCTAAAACTATTCATATATATTATGATTACGTTATATAATCATAACAATATATAGCAACCAATTATAACGATCAAATTGAGTAACTCCACAATGAAACGTCGGTGTGGGCTTCCATGTTGTAGATGTCGGTTTTCTACAGTGGCCTCAGGCCGCCTTCTAGGGAGGAGCTCCGCCTGCAAAATGGAAAGAAGCCATT
Organism: Betula pendula; assembly: GCA_900184695.1. Taxonomy (NCBI): domain Eukaryota; kingdom Viridiplantae; phylum Streptophyta; class Magnoliopsida; order Fagales; family Betulaceae; genus Betula; species Betula pendula. The sequence continues at coordinate 40,198 of FXXK01000076.1, read as the reverse complement.
AGAGTGGCCCACTGGCGCTTGCCAGTAGGGCCCCTCCGATGGTTAAGTCAGATGAAGAGGCGATGAGAGGAGAAGGGAGAGGGAGAGATAGTTGTTGTGTGAGATAATACCTGATCGTTTATATATATATGACACCCTAAGCCCTTTGGTATTCTTTTGGGCTGTGGGCTGGCGACATGGGCCTTAGGTAATTCCTAGGCCCTACAGGAGTCCCCCAATTTCCTTGGATGATTAATAAATCTATCCATGAGAATTTTATATATGTGTGTCTGGGCCTGTAGATGGGCCTTGCTTGGAGTTTTTGTCTGGGCCCTACAAGAGTCCCCCAATTCCCTTGGATGATTAGTAAATCTATCCATGGGAATTATCGTTTGTGCTGTCCACATGGAGAGGCGTGTGGGTGATTTGCTTATTCGATCCTGGCGGGTCGAGATGCGTGGCATCGGCGACCGGCAATAGAGATGGCGATTCTAGCAGGTTGGGATGCGTGACATTGGCGACCGGCAATAGAGATGGTGATCCTGGGGCAATAACTGGCAATAGAGACGACGACCGTTAATAAAGATGGTGATCCTGGCACTGTGGTCTTAATAAGGCCTTGGAGGCCTTATACGGCTGTGGCGATGGAGTCCATGTAGGGCGCTCGGAGTGAATTACCGAGTCGATCCTTGGAGCGAATTACCGAGGAGCGGGCCGAGGAGTAAAGTCTTAAGATGCCTCAGAGGGAGAGGGCTTATACGGCCGTGGCGATGGAGTCCATGTATGGTGCTCGGAGTGAATTACCGAGTCGAGCCTCGGAGCGAATGACCGAGGATCGGGCCTAGGAGCAAGGTCTTAAGATGCCTCAGAGGTAGAGGGCTGATACGGCCGTGGCGA
>FXXK01000076.1:23552-35657 GCA_900184695.1 Betula pendula | reverse complement strand
CCCTCCTGTTCCTCATCCTGTTCGTTTCCTTCCTCTTCCCCTTGATTCTGAAACTCCGTATTGTTCGGATCATCGTCCTCTTCGTCATCGTTGTCCCATCCATCGATCTCGATCCTTAGAAAATCCTCGCCTGGGGAGTGGTCACAGGGCAGAGGGGGAGGCGCGTCGCCGTCACGCGTGACCTGCGTCATCAGGCGGAGGAGCCCAAAGAACTGTGCGCCGTGAGACGGATCGTCGACCTGATCTAAGGATCCAGAAGGTGGAACCGACGAAGGGCGTGACGTGGCAGCGATGGATTCGACAAAGCCATTCTTGCACTCGTTGCAGATGATGTCCGGGAGGTTGGCTATGGTTTCGACGGCGACGCGTTTCTCGCACTGGTAGCACCAGTACTATGGGGCGTCAATGTCGGGTACGCGCTCCGTCGGCGTCTGAGACGGGGTTTCGGCCATGAATTTCGGGTTGTTACGGTCCGATGAGACCGAGATGCAGGCGGTACGATTGGAGGAGGTGAAGAACGAATGATCGAAGTTGGCAGCACAAAGCTGGAAGGGAGGAGAGTGTCGATGGCCGGACTTAGAGAAAAATAGAGACAGGAGAGAGGGAGTGCGGCGGTGGCAAGGAGCTCCGGCGATGCTCAGGTGCGGATCTGTTGAAGGTGGTGGCAGATCTGGGGAGATTGGGTGTGGATCTGCCGTTGATGATTAGAGATTTCTCGTGAGTGGGTCTAAATCTCTCCAGATCTGGTCTGGGAGAGTGATTATATGCTGTTGTAGAAGCCAAAATCCGGTGAAAGAGATGAGCACAGATCTGCCATGGATGAACGCACATCCGTTGCAAATAGGCGTAGATATATGCATATCTGCCATAAAAGGTTGCCTATCCGCCAGTGATGAGCCGAAATCCGGTGAAGAAAGATGCGAGTACCGATCTACTATGGGAGAATGTTGATTTACCATGGGAGAGTGCAGATCTGCCATCGCTCAAGCAGATGTTCAGACGGATGCTCCTCTGGTCACCGGCCTGAAGCCTTTGTTCGTTGGAGTCCGAAATCCATAGTGAGAGGAAGTCAGACTTCCCACAGACGGCGCCAACTGTAGATGTCGGTTTTCTACAGTGGCCTCAGGCCGCCTTCCAGGGAGGAGCTCCGCCTGCAAAATGGAAAGAAGCCATTAGAGTGGCCCACTGGCGCTTGCCAGTAGGGCCCGTCCGATGGTTAAGTCAGATGAAGAGGCGATGAGAGGAGAAGGGAGAGGGAGAGATAGTTGTTGTGTGAGATAATACCTGATCGTTTATATATATATATATATGACACCCTAAGCCCTTTGGTATTCTTTTGGGCTGTGAGCTGGCGACATGGGCCTTAGGTAATTCCTAGGCCCTACACATGTCATCCCCGCCATACCCATCACCTCCCACACAGTAGGGTGGAGGCAAGAGCATCCCCTCCGCCATATTTACCAGCAACCCCGGCATCCCGAAGACGGCCTCCTCGTCCATGAAAAACACTCCCTCCGACGGTTGTCTCTCCTCCGCAGCCTTAGTCTCCGCAGGCTGAAACGCCTCCGCCGCTTCCGCTGCTGTCCTCTGAATATCCTTCGCCGTCACTGAAGCCGGCACTGGAAGCCGCGAAGCCGAGTCGGCGAAGTTAAGGCAGGCGGAGTTTCCCCGCAGCGCTATAGCCGCCACGTCGTGGGCCCGAGCCGCCATCTCCGCCATCGGAAACGTCCCCAGCCATATCCTGGACTGCTTGTTGGGCTTCCGGACCTCGCAGACCCACTTGCCGGAGTTCCTCCTCCTCACTCCCTGGTACACCGGGTGCCTCGTCTCCTTGAACTTCTTCCTCAAGGCCCGCTTCTTCAGATTCCTCGACGCCAGCTGTATCTCCTCGTCCGACAAGTGCATTGCCCCACTGATCTACGAGTCCCACGAATACTGAGAGAAAACATCCATTACTACTGTTTCGTTTAGTGACACTGAAAGACAGTGGCTTATTATGGTTAGCAGTTTTTGGTCGTACAAAGAAAGAGAAAGCGGGAGATGTATATATACGTTGTTGCTAATGCTTTTCATTGTGAAAGGCACACGGTTTGTTATAAGGCGCCAGGCTGGTAAAAGTGGGGGCCTTTGTGGATTTTTGCATTTGCTAAGGAAAGAACTGGATTTTTGCCAAGTTGCGGCCTCTTCTACGTGTGTGTCTGACACGTGGTAAATTTGACTGAAAGCGATTGCTTGCTAAAGTGAATAATGAATGTACAGGTGTCCGAATCAGGGCTGATTCAAGGCTCGGTCCGCTCCCTCTCACTGTCCACTGACTGTCATTTATTACGATATTATCCATTTGTGTACCTGTACCATTACGTGGAGACAATTTTGCACGCCTTTTTATTTTATTTTATTATATTTTATTTAGTAATATGCCTCCTTTTTTAAAATTGACTTATCTAATTGAATGGATCATATTTTTTAATTTTAATTTATTAATTTTATGTTAAATTTATGAGTTATGTTAAAAATTATTAATCTTTTATATTGATCAACTTTAACTTTATCCATTAAAGTAAATGGATTTAACTTTTTCACTATAATTTTTTAATTTTGTGTAAAAAATATGTCTTTCTTTATGAATTAAAATTTTTTGAATATCCGTTTCTCTCTAGTAGGACTGCCTCTTGACTTGAGGTCTTTTCTGATCCACCACTTTTAACGTAATCTAAATTAAGTTCTAGAATTTTCAACTCTAATCATAATTAGTGTTACGTTCTAATCCATCTCTTTTCTAAACTCTGCTTTAAGTTTAAAATAAACAGGTAAACGAAAAAGGACAAAAAGAAAGAGGATAAAGAGAATATTCTTGAGAGTTTTGAGAGTATCACCACGTGGAAGAAATAAATCCGAAAGAAAGAATGAGGGGGTGATAAGTGCGTGTATAGATCTTTCTTGGAAGCCACGAGGTGTGCGTGTGACAGTTGGGCAAGAGAACACGTGACACATTGAAAACAGTGAACAAAGGGGAGAGGGGGGGTGCCTTTTTGAGATGACGCCACACAGTTCTCAAAACACGGTTGACAGTTAATATAGCCGCTATTTTTTTTTTATTAAAAAAAATAGATAAATATAAAGATGGAGAGGGCTGTTTTTTTAAAGAGTTCATTGATGAACCGTAAAGTCATACTTTTAAGATTGCCAATAAAATTGACACATCATTTAAATAAAATAAATATAATAGACAAAAAAATTCTGAATCTTATGGGCCATCAAAGCTTAGCTCTAGAGTAAATCTCATTCACGCTCTTAGAGCATTTTCATCCGGCTCTTTATTTTTATCCTCAAAATAAGGAGTAAAATCAATTTTCTTTATTTTAGAGAGTCACTTTTTCTAAATACCTACATCTGGCTCCCTAAACTAAGAGCATTCTCATCTGGCTCTCTACTATAGGGATATCCTTATAGTAGGGAGCCAAAATAAATTTTTGACCATTTTATTGCTCACATCCGGTTTCCTATTTTGAGAAAAAAAATAGGGAGCATGAAATGACTTCCTATTAGGAGGGAGCCATTTCACTCCCTACTCTTCTTTTTTATAATAAAATATTAGTTTTCTCCTACTTTTTAATTTTTTCAATTTTATTTATTGGAGAAAGAACAAAAAAATTCTTAAAATAGTAATATTTAAATGAAAAAAGTCAAATTGAATTCTTATTTTAGGGAGCCGGATGTAGGTGTTTAGAAAAAAAGGTTCTCTAAAGTAGGAAAAACTGATTTTACTCCCTATTTTGAGAATAAAAGTAGGGAGCTGGATGGAATGCTGTAAGATTCACTTTGACTTTCATTTAAACATTAATATTTTAAGAATTTTTTTATTCTTTCTCCAATAAATAAAATTGAAAAAAATCAAAAAGTTAGAGAGAGAAATGAATATTTTATTATAAAAAAGAAGAGTATGGAGTGAAATGTAGGGAGTCATTTCTTCAAAGTAGGGAGCTGGATGTGAGCAATAAAATGGTCAAAAATTTATTTTGGCTCCCTACTATAAGGATATACCTATAGTAGAGAGCCAGATGAGAATGCTCTTATCCATTCTCCTCACCATCTCCTCTTCCTTCAAACCCAACTTTCCAACATTCTACTCACAAAAAAAAAAAAAAAAAATCCTTCCCCAGCATTCTAGCTGATAGAGACGAGAGTGTCTTTTAGTTTATTCACCGCCCATGAGAGCCAAACCAGCCCAAACCTGCGTTTGAATTCATCTGCAAAACAATTCAAAGCAGACAAAATGAATACCAAGAGCACTTGATCTGCTTGATATGGGAATTAGAGTAGACAAATTTTCTAGTGATCAGATAGTCCAAATTAAGCTTCTTTGTTTTGTTTTGTTTTTTTTTTTTCAAAACTTTATACTAAAAACATATATATGTGAACCCACGAAAAGTGCTACTAGAATTTCGGTCAAGAACGAGTTGGATGGACTTTTCGCCATTGATCTGCCTGATATGGGAATCAGATTTGAAAGTCTTGTAGAAAAGTGGCTGAAAACTGTTTCGATGGATATCTAGGAGCAGAAAAGGCAAAAAAGCAAGACTTTCTTCACAACAAACCCCATTAGAAATAAACCAAAATTGACAAAGAATCGCAACCCAATTCCCAAATCTTAACAAATTGAAATTTCGAAATGAACCCAGCTCTCAAAATTTCATTGTTTGTCTAAAATACCCAACTTCGAAAACACAATTTTATTACCCATTTGCCAATCAAAGCAAAGATGCAAGAAAATTCTCCTGAAAGAAGGTGGCCTTGGGCGGTTTGGCGGTGGGGTGGAGAAGGACACGGCGGCAGAAAAGGCGGCCATGCACGATTTTCTCCGGTGGTTGTGGTTGTTCCTAATTTCTCCACAGTTGGCATGAAGTATGAAAGTTGATTTTTCCTTTGAGAAGACTGACGAGGTGCTTGAGAGATGAGGGGTTCCGGTACTTGTCATCCTTATTGCATCGGGTGTTTTTAGTTTATGTGGCAAAGTATTATTGGAGACTGTAAAAGTGGTGTTTTACACTACAACCTAATCAAAGGTTTTCTCTTTTTTAAAACAACGAATAAAGAAGATGGTCCAAGGACTATATGTCTAGACATAACATAGGATAATTCAAAACGATTGAAAAAGGAAATCCAAATGACATAAGCCACGTCACAATGATGAAGATGGTTCACGGACTCCTCATCCTTCTTTTACATCCAACATTTGACTATTATGATGATGTGTTGCTTCTTGAGGTTATTTAGGGCAAGGATTTTACCTTAAGTTGCCGACCACATGAAAAAAGCTACCCTCAGAGAAGCCTAAGTCCGCCACATACTCTTTCAAGGGAAGCGGCAACCTTTAATACAAAACCAACAAGGGTGAACCCATGCCTTGGGATGGGGGGACGAATGTCCTCCCAAAATGTTTATTTTTTATTTTTTAAGTACACGTATTTTATAATTTGTTCCCCAAAATGATATTTTTGTTACCTCAAAATAATATTTTTGTCCCCCTTTAATTAATTTTTCTACTTTTACCCACATCTTTTAACATAAAAAATTTAAAATACCTCATTCATTTAGTTTCATTCTAGACTCTAATGAGATATTATATGTATTTATGTGTTTTTGTATTTATATAAGTCATTCTCCTTAACTTATAAAAAAAAAAAAACGGTCCCTCACACCAAAAATCTTGATTTCGACCCTGCAAGCCATGGAGTACTAACTTGGATATTAATGGTTTTGTCCTAATCTTTTTCCCAAAGAGTTTTCACTGCACCTATAAATAGTTTGTTTAAATATCTAGGAAAGTAGAATCTTATAAAAATTGGAAATATTGAGATAATTCACAGCCAATTAGATTGATATGAATCAAATTTATAGAAAAAAGGTGATAGCAATGTGGGTAGTTGGGATGATCTATCATAGTAGTGTATATCTATTGGATAAAAATTTTGAATCAAATAACTAAGAAATTAAAAGTATGTAAAGATAAATCAACATCATCTTTGTGGGTGTTTAAGGCAGCATCACCAGCCCTCTCATATTCAATAACAACCCTAGCCCTATCCTAACTTATTTTATAGCAGTTAGCATTTTTAGGTTCTCTTCGTCACCCTTTTGTCTTTATTGTCTTCTTCTGAGGTTTTCTCATGTTCTTTGATTTCTACTGTGGTATTCAAGATGATTTTTTTTTTTTTGGCATCTAGGTTTAGGGGATAACATTGGCAATTTAGAAAACTTCAAATTGACTATCATATGGAAATTCATATGTACTATGGTGTCCTAAAAACGCATCCATTTTTTTTTTTTTGATTTTATCAGGAGCAATAGCATCATGATACTTTGCTGATACATTGTCAGGCTAGAAGATTTCTCAGTCAATTGGTCCCCTCGGTTGCTGAGTATAAAGTAAAAGAAGATTAGGGTTTGTAAAGAGAGAAGAAGATAGAGAACAACAAGGTAAAAGTAGAGACTACATTTTGTTCATTCGATTACTTCCTTTAGTTACAAGTGAATACAATATATAGAAGTGTGAAGGGAACACATCCCATAAATCAAGGATTGAACATGAAACATGGAGGAAATCGGGGAAACGTGGAGGAGGAAATTAGGAAAGGTTTGGAGGAAAGGTTGCTAATATGTATATTCTAATGTCTCCTCAAACTTATGGTAGAAGATCTTGTAAACTTGAGTTTGAAAACAGAAATGGACGGCGATAGAGACAGATGACGGATGCTACCGGAGGAGACAGAGGCTGATAGCGTGAGATGGACCGACATGGGCTGAGATGCAGGACCGACTTGGGCCAAAACAACATAAAGGTCGAAATGGCTATTATGGCCTGGATCGGAACATCGGTTTCTCTGATCGAAAATTTGAACTTCAGAAACTATGGTCAGGACTTAAACATCAGCAACTTTTTTGTCAGCATTGGTTAGCATGACTGGAATTTGGACATCGGCGGCTTTTTGGTCGGCATCGGTTATTGTGACTGAAATTTGGACATCCGCAACTTTTTGGCCGGCATCAGCTATTATGGTCGAAATTGAGCTAACTATGGGCTTTAAATGGGCCACATGGGCCAAGCATATGCATCTTTTTGGGCTCTTTTTTTTTTTGTCACTTGGGCTTCAATGTACAAGACAAGTTGTACCCCACCAAACAATTCTGCACAGTACACTGCAAGATGCAGCACAACTCACGTGGTCTACCCCTCTTGCTTTGCTTTGTGTGAGAAGAAAAGAGAAGTGACAGGAGGTCCAGCACGCCTCTTGCAAAAAAAAAAAAGAAGTGGGTAAACACTTTTTTAGTCCATGTGATTTACATGAATGACAAATGGCTACTTTGATTTCAAAAAATGTCATATGTTATATCTGTAGTAAACCATAATACCTATTTGGTACTTCCGTTTGCATTTCGTCTAACAATTTAACGAAACGCCACATCATCACCACTTAAAATGCGACATGTGTCCAGTAGGCCAGGTATGGAGGACAAATCAGCAGCTCCTTAAGATTTAAATGCCACGTTAGCTATACAATAATAAAAATATAAACTTTAAAAACTTTAAAAATAAAATAAAATTAGGAAAACTATGTGAGGTGGCCGGCCACCTCTTAGCTTTGCAAAAGAGGCTGGCCGAAACACCACCCATGAGCCTGGGAGTGGCCGCACCCCCTTGTGCAAGAGATTGGCGGGTCATACCCCTTTTGCAAGTGGGGGTGGCCGAACATCCTTACGAGGCCCTTGGAATGGTTGGCCACCTGCAACTGACGGTTTGGGGGCTGAAACTTATTATAGGCCCAAACATGGCGGCCACCCCATTGCCTCTTGTGGTAGTTGTGACGGCTGCCCCGCGATTTTGCGAAGTTGGAAGTGGCCAAAACACGTGTCAATGCCTAAAACCATGGGTGGCCGGCACCCCATTGACTGATTCTTGGGGTGGTTCGGCCACCCCTTTTGCAACTGGTTGGCGTAACCGCCTTCCCGGACCCACGTGTTCGGCGGCCACACCCCTGCGGCTGCCATAGGCAAAATGGGGGGGCGCCCACCCCCCAAAGCAATGTGGGGCCTATAGTTTTTTTTTTTTCTTGGTTTTTAAGTTTTATTATTATTTTATTTATTTCTCTAGCTGATGTGACGTTCAAACTCTAAGGAGTTACCGATTTGTCTTCCATACTTGATTTACTAGATACATGTCACATTTTAAGTAGTGGTGATGTGGTGCTTCGTTAAATTGTTAGACGAAATGTAGATGAAAGTACTAAATAAATATTATGATTTACTACAGATATTACTTGTGACACATTTTGAAACCGAGATAACTATTTGTCGTTCATGTAAACTACATGGATTGAAAAAGTGGTTACCCCATAAAAGAAAGGCTGCAGGCTAGTTGTGTGATGGGATGCAAAGCAAGAAAAAAGGAGTTCTCGTCGGCAGAGTTGAAGTCAGAGAAGGAGTTGATGGAGGAGTGGTGCTCTGCATATTGGATGACGTTGGCGTCGAATGTGGAGTGAGACCGCTACGAGGAGTGGAGCCGTGGAGTGACGGATAGGAAAGTTTGGCGACGCGTGCAACGTTTTCTGGAAGCGTGGTGGCAGCGCTTGGCGTGTACGGTTGGTAACAAATTCGGCAGAGCTGGACCGTGCAAGGCCAGAGGAGGCACGGCGGCGCTAGATCGTAATGCGCGGAAGAAGGTCACCGGAAGTAGAGAAGAAGATAACTGTTGCAAGGAGAGAATGGCAACCTCCAAACAATGTCTACTAAAGAGGGCTTTTTTTTTTTTTTCATGGCGTTGTGGGGTTGGGTTAGATTTGACTGATGATGTAGCTGTGCAAAGGAAAAATGAGAAACTAATTGGGTTGTGCTGTATATTGACAGATGAAGCTCGGGTGTTCAACTAAAAGTCATAGAGAAGCTGCGGGAAGAAAAAGGAGATGACGTTGGTCGATTTTGAATTTTCTAATACCATATTAAGTAAAAGAAGATGAAGGTTTGTAAAGAAAGAAGAAGATAGAGAACAACAAGGTAAAAGTGGAGACTACATTTTGTTCATTCGATTACTTCCTTCAGTTACAAGAGAATAAAATATATAGAAGTGTGAAGGGAATATATCTCATAAATCAAGGATTGAACATGAAACATGGAGGAGGAAATCAGGGAAGATTTGGCAGAAAGGTGCTGATATGTATATTCTAACACGGAGGATATTGATAGAGGAAAATTGGTTATTACTCTTACAAGTAAATGTTGGGGTTTTAAAGGCTAGGAAAAAATTGGTTTTTGTAAAACGGCGAAAATATATAAATGAATGCAAAAATTAATTTGAATACGATGAATTCTTTGATAACCCTATTTTTTGAAGCCTCCAAAGTCTAATATATTTGACTGTACAAACCAATTTTTTTTTTTTTTCCTTTTTCACCTATTTTCAGTAACGAGAAAGAGGATAGTGAAAAGTATGAATTTACCAACAGAGAGATAAGGCATATTGATTTAAAGTTTTACTATAAGGTAATGAGTGGTAGAGAAGGTTAAGGTGTTCGAGTCCGGTATTCTATTTACTTCTTGAGAGAATCTGGCGAAACAAATGAAATGAATTCCTTATTTTACGATTCATGACATCTTTGCTTAGTTTCTTTCTGTTTTTGTTATTTGAAGTCACAAGTAACTAAAGAGAATGAATTGAATCTCATGATTACTGTTTTCCTACATTTTACATAGTAAACAGAACTGTATATAAATAGCAACAAAAATCTATATAGATGAGAATCTAGTGTGATTTCACAATTCTTCAATTGGTATTGGATGCAATACTTGAATCAAAATCTAATCAAGGAAAATGAGATGAGAAAAAAAGGATTTTATTTTATTTTTTGTATCTGTCTCTTATAAAGGAAGGAAAGTGGTGGCAAAATGATTGAGAATAGTGCCTAGGCTTTAGCAAAGCAATTCTACCTTGTTCTTTGTATGTGACTTAAACTAATTTCTCCTTAAATCCTAACTCCTAAACCGAACAGAGTGCTGGTGAAACTTAAATTTTCCATTTTCTTTTCTCCTTTCTAATTAAATAGAGTGCTAAATTGTAAACCGGAGTAAGATTTTGTTAAATTTAACCTAATTTGTTTGGTTGAAAATTTCACATTACAAGTTCCTCTAATTCTGGCTATGATGTTTTTGTCTTTTGGCGACTAGCTTCTATGCTCTACCGAAGTGATACAGTTCCATATTTGAGACACTCTTTATGCTTCCTCTTGTTATTTCTTATTCCCTATACATTTTTTTTTTTTTCATATTGGAGTTCTCAACAATCAAGTGATCAATGTTTGAATACTATGATGACATGCATGCTATCAATTAAGAAGATTGTGACACACTACTTAAAAAATTTAGACATTTTTAATGTCATTCGAGTAGCCATACTTTGGCTGAAATCTTGATTGATCTTTGTGTACATTTCTTTTTTCATGAATTGAAGAAAAAAAAAATTCATTGATTTTGGCCATAGGGAGCAGATCTATTATTGAACATTTAAATATTCCTTGTGACAACAAGCTCAGTAATTTAAACCTTGAACTGAGTCAAAGCTGAGATTGAGCAGTTTTTCAAGTTCACCATTCTGAGCTAAAGCATCCATTATCTCAGGTCTCAGCTCAGGTTGGCTAAGTATCAGTCCTCCTGGATGTCACATTTTTTTTTCTTCCACTGCGTCTTCACTTCTTCACTTGTGTTGCTTGGTTCTTATCTCAAATGGATTTCCTTCCCATTTCCTGTGTGTACTAAAGTCATTCTCCTTTCTTCTTCTTTTTATTTATTTATTTATCATTCTTGGCATTTTTCAGAATACTGCCTGTGGTGCCTGATCGATGAACAAGAAGTGTTATTAATTTGATTATTTTGCCTCCCTTTGATTCTAGAAATAGGTGTTATTCAGAAAATGGAATGGCATATGTCGGAGCATGGATGATNCTAAAAAGTTCTTTTTGACTTTAAAAACTCTATTTCTTAATGCAATCCCAAACAGACCCTAATTCTTCAAGTAGCCATACTTTCGCTGAAATCTCGAGTGATCTTTGTGTACATTTCTTTTTTCATGAATTGAAGATTTTTTTTTTCTTTTATTGATTTTGGCCATAGGGAGCAGATCTAAATTGAACATTTAAATATTCCTTGTGACAACAAGCTCAGTAATTTAAACCTTGAACTGAGCCAAAGCTGAGCTTGAACAGTATTTCAAGTTCACCATTCTGAGCTAAAGCATCCATTATCTCAGGTCTCAGCTCAGGTTGGCTTAGTATCAGTCCTCCTGGATGTCACTTTTTTTTTTTCTTCCACTGCGTCTTCACTTCTTCACTTGTGTTGCTTGGTTCTTATCTCAAATGGATTTCCTTCCCCTTTCCTGTGTGTACTAAAGTCATTCTCCTTTCTTCTTCTTTTTACTTATTTATTTATTTTTTTATTTTTTTATCATTCTTGGCATTTTTCAGAATACTGCCTGTGGTGCCTGATCGATGAACAAGAAGTGTTATTAATTTGATTATTTTGCCTCCCTTTGATTCTAGAAATAGGTGTTATTCAGAAAATGGAATGGCTTATGTCGGAGCATGGATGATACTTATAAGTACCCTACCAGTTCAAGCCTGCTGATTGGTTGTATTTTTTTTTTTAAATCTTGCAGGCAACATGACAAGCTGTCAAAGATGATGAATTTTTCTGGCTACAAAGAAAAGGTTCCTTCCCACATTCATCAAGAGAATGTTGCGAAGCTAACCTCCCTCATGCAGGAGCTTTTGTCTCTCGAAGAAGCAGGCCAGCATATTGAAGCTCAAGAGTCGGAACAATGAAAATGATGGACTACCTGTTATTTTTGTCCCTTTTTTTGGTCTTTGGAACCTCACCCGGACCCATTTTTGGTGAAAAGGAAGCAAATGGAAATTAACCATCATTTGTTTTCTTTTTAATTGAATTAATATCATGAAATAAACACTTTCGGTCAAGTGTTTTTCTTTCCTTTCACGTACGTACGATGTTTAAGCAACTCAGGACTAGTCTTCTGCTTTTTTTTTTTTTCTATTCAGGACT
>FXXK01000076.1:0-17028 GCA_900184695.1 Betula pendula | reverse complement strand
AATTGAAGCCCCATATTATTCAACTCCTTACATCATTCCATGGGTTTGACCATGAGGATCCTTACCAACACGTGAAGGATTTCCTCGAAATATGCTCTACATTCAAGTTTCTAAATTTTTCTGATGAGTCAGTGCGTCTTAGGCTTTTTCCTTTCTCTTTGAAGGAGAAGGCGAAATCATGGCTGAATTCTAATGTACCCAGATCCATTACCTCTTGGGAAATCCTTGTCACTAAATTTCTGAACAAATTCTTCCCTATGTCAAAGACCAATGCCCTTCGTCGTGAGATAACTGATTTCGCTCAAGAGGAGCCTGAGAAGTTCTATGAGAGTTGGGAGAAATTTAAGGATTTACTTTTGAAGTGTCCCTACAATGGATTTGAAATGTGGCGTCTCGTTCAATACTTTTACAACGGTTTGACTCAATCGAACCGTAATATGATAGAATCTATGAATGGTGGAAGTTTTTTAAACCTTACGGACAATGATGCATTTGATTTTTTGGACAAGTTGTCTGAAAGTTCCCAACAGTGGGATTTTTCTAGCCGTAGGGACAAATCCTGTAATGTCCCTAAGAAAGGAGGCTTATATGAAGTGAAGGACGATGCTGATTTGAGGTTGAAAATTGATTCCCTTACTCGTAAAGTTGAGGCTCTTTCTGTGATCCGATCAGTGAATTCTACCAACTTTCCTCCTAGCAAAGGTTGTTCCTTGTGTGGTAATCAAATGCATAAGACCCAGAATTGTCCTTCTTTGTCATCTTTTAGCGAGAGTTCAATGGAGCAAGTTAATGCTTTTAATGACTTTAGGAAGCAATCTGGAGGCCCATTTTCAGAAACCTACAATCCAGGATGGCGGAATCACCCTAATTTTTCTTGGAGGGAAAATCAACCAGTCAATCAAGGAGGGTTTACTAATCAAGCTCATAACCAATACCCTCTTGGATTTCGTGCGTCACCTCAGAATCACTTCTCATCATCTTCTCAATCTACTCCTCAATTCGTGGCACAACCAAGGCAACATTCATCTTTGGAGGAGTCTCTTAAAGCTTTTATGCAATCAACTCAACAGGCCATTCAGGAAATGAGAAGTTCCACTCAGATGAACACCCAAGCCATTTCAAAATTGGAAAATAAAGTTGGCCAGTTAGCAACCCATGTTGGAGAAAGGGAGAAATGAAAATTTCCCAGTCAACCTGTACCAAACCCAAAAGGACAGTATGGCATCAATAATTCTTCTAGTTCTACCCATGACCAAGAGCATGTTCAATCCAATACCATCCTTAGGTTCGGCAAATAGGTTGACAATCAAGTCAAAACTCCAGAGGTTGAGAAGACTGACACCACTCAGAGTTCACATGATAAGGAGAAGGACAATCTCACACCCACCTCAATTCCTCTCCCTGTTCAGGATCCTAGTTCTTCCCAGCCCATTGTTGCTAGTCCCACAGTCAGAAATTTTGTGCCAAAAGCTCCATTCCCTCAGAGATTAGCAAGACCCAACAAAGGTGCGCAATATGGAGATATTTTAGAGGTTTTTAAGCAAGTCCATATCAATATTCCATTCCTGGATGCAATCCAACAAGTGCCCGCTTATGCCAAGTTTTTGAAAGATATGGTTACAATGAAGAGGAAGACCAAAGTCCCTAAAAAGGCCTTTTTGACAGAGCATGCCAGTTCAGTCATTCAATGCAAGTATCCTATCAAATACAAGGACCCTAGATGCCCTACAATTTCATGCAAGATAGGAGATCATGACATTGAGCGAGCTTTGCTAGATTTAGGGGCCAGTGTGAATATATTGCCATATTCAGTCTATATGCAGTTAGGTTTGGGAGAGTTGAAACCCACTAAGATGACACTTCAATTAGCAGATAGGTCAGTGAAAATACCCAGAGGTATTGTTGAGGATGTTCTTATTAAGGTTGATGCATTTTATTTTCCTGTGGATTTCGTAGTCCTCGACACTGAACCTGTGCAAAATGGTAGTAGACAAATTCATGTCATTTTGGGTCGTCCTTTCTTAGCCACGGCCAATGCTTTGATCAATTGTCGAAATGGTGTTATGAAGATTTCTTTTGGGAATATGACAGTTGAACTCAATATCTTTGACATAAGCAAGCAAGCACCAGAAAATGAAGATGTTAATGAGGTTTACATGGTTGAGAGTCTGGTTCATGGTACTTTCATACAGTCAAGCTTAGAGGATCCCTTAGAGGCATGTATAGCCCATTTTAGAGATACTTTTGATATTGAAAAATCAATTGAGGAGGTTAACACATTGCTAGACTCTACCCCTCTTTTCAGTGCTAACAAATGGCAACCAAAAGTTGTTTCTCTTCCACTTTCTTCATCACCTCCACTTTCATCTACTGTAGAGCTACCAAAGTTGGAATTGAAACCATTACCCGACACTCTCAAGTACATGTTTTTGGGTTCCTCTAAAACATTACCTGTCATTATAGCTTCGGATTTGGAAGACATGCAAGAACGTCAATTGGTTAGGACACTTCAAGAGCATAAGGAAGCTATAGGGTGGACAATTGCTAACATCAAGGGTATTAGTCCCTCTGTGGTTATGCACAGAATTCACTTGGAAGAAAATGCTAAAACTTCACGGGAATCACAAAGGCGTTTAAATCTCATCATGCAAGAGGTGGTTAGAGATAAAGTTTTAAAACTGTTGGATGTGGGTGTCATTTACCCAATTTCGGACAGTAGTTGGGTGAGCCCGGTTCAAGTTGTACCAAAGAAGTCTGGCATAACGGTGGTTAAGAATGAGGCTGATGAATTTATTCCAACTCGCTTGCAAACGGGATGGAGAGTATGCATTGACTACCTTAAATTGAATTCCATGACAAGAAAAGATCATTTTCCTCTTCCTTTTATAGACCAAATGTTGGAAAGGTTTGCCGGTCATACTTATTACTGTTTTCTTGATGGTTATTCTGGTTATAATCAAATCCCCATTGCACCAGAGGATCAAGAAAAGACTACTTTCACATGCCCATTTGGAACATTTGCCTACTGTCGCATGCCATTTGGTTTATGCAATGCTCCTGCTACCTTCCAGCGGTGTATGATCAATATTTTCTCAGATATGGTGGGACGTTTCTTGGAGATATTTATGGATGATTTTTCTGTATTTGGGTCAACCTTTGAGGAATGTTTGCACCACCTATCCTTAGTACTAGTTCGGTGTAAAGAGAAGAATCTTGTTCTCAACTGGGAAAAATGTCATTTCATGGTAAAAAGAAGAATTGTTCTTGGGCATGTCATCTCAGAGAATGGTATTGAGGTAGATAAGGCTAAAGTCGATTTAATTTCCAACCTTCCACCTCCACGGACTGTGAAAGACATTCGGTCTTTTTTAGGTCATGCAGGATTCTATCGAAGGTTCATCAAAGACTTCAGTAAGATCTCTAGGCCTTTATGCCACTTGCTTGCTAAAGATGCTCCATTTTTGTTTGATGATGATTGCCTTCAAGCCTTTATAAGACTCAAGACTGAGCTAACTTCAGCACCTATCATTCGACCACCTGATTGGAGTGTGCCTTTTGAGATTATGTGTGATGCCTCCGATTATGCGCTTGGTGCTGTTTTGGGGCAACGCATTAGAAAACTTCACCATGTGATCTACTACACCAGCAGAACTCTAAATGATGCTCAGATCAATTATTCCACGACGGAAAAAGAATTGTTGTCGGTTGTTTTTGCATTGGATAAATTTAGATCTTATTTATTAGGGTCNAAGGTTCATCAAAGACTTCAGTAAGATCTCTAGGCCTTTATGCCACTTGCTTGCTAAAGATGCTCCATTTTTGTTTGATGATGATTGCCTTCAAGCCTTTATAAGACTCAAGACTGAGCTAACTTCAGCACCTATCATTCGACCACCTGATTGGAGTGTGCCTTTTGAGATTATGTGTGATGCCTCCGATTATGCGCTTGGTGCTGTTTTGGGGCAACGCATTAGAAAACTTCACCATGTGATCTACTACACCAGCAGAACTCTAAATGATGCTCAGATCAATTATTCCACGACGGAAAAAGAATTGTTGTCGGTTGTTTTTGCATTGGATAAATTTAGATCTTATTTATTAGGGTCTAAGGTTGTCATTTATTCGGATCATGCTGCATTGAAGTACCTTTTCTCCAAAAAGGATGCTAAACCTCGTCTTATCCGATGGATTTTGTTGCTGCAAGAATTTGATCCCGAGATTCGAGATAAGAAAAGTTCTGAAAATGTGGTAGCGGACCACCTGTCCAGATTGATAGTAAAGTGTGATGATGACTGTTCACCAATTCTAGAATCCTTCCCTGATGAGCAATTGATGCATATCTCCAAAGTACCTTGGTTTGCGAATATCGTGAACTATCTTGTCACTGATCAAATGCCTTCGCATTGGACAAGGCAAGATAAGTCAAAATTTTTGGCTGAAGTGAAATACTTCTTTTGGGACGATCCATACTTGTTTAAGTACTGTCCCGATCAGATAATTAGGAGGTGTATTCCTGAGAATGACCAATCCAATGTTATCTCCTTTTGTCATAATCATGCATGTGGAGGCCATTTTAGTGCTCGAAAGACCGCTGCAAAAATTTTGCAGTGTGGATTTTATTGGGCTTCTATTTTTTGTGATTCTCATACTTATTGTGTAGCCTGTGAGCGCTGCCAAAAGTTAGGGAGTATATCTCGCTGGAACATGATGCCTCTTAACCCAATCTTAATCATTGAGATATTTGATGTTTGGGGCATCGACTTCATGGGACCTTTCCCAAACTCCTATGGTAACCTATACATCCTTGTCGCTGTTGATTATGTTTCTAAGTGGGTGGAAGCTAGAGCCTGCAAAACCAATGACCACAAGGTTGTGGTTCAATTTTTGAAAGACAATATCTTTGCTCTCTTTGGTACACCACGTGCTATTATTAGTGATGGTGGGAAGCATTTTTGTAATAGGGTTTTTGCGCAACTCATGAAGAAATATGGTATTACCCATAAAGTAGCAACTCCCTATCACTCACAGACAAGTGGCCAAGTCGAGATATCTAATAGGGAAATCAAGAGGATACTGGAGAAGACGGTGAACCCTAATCGGAAAGATTGGTCTCTACGGTTAAATGATGCATTGTGGGCATACCGTACAACATTCAAGACCCCTATTGGAATGTCTCCATACAGAATTGTGTATGGCAAGGCATGTCATCTTCCTGTTGAGTTAGAACATAGAGCTTATTGGGCTATCAAGCAAATAAATTTTGATCTTGACAAGGCAGGTACTCAAAGGAAACTCCAACTCAATGAGTTGGAGGAGATTCGGAATGATGCTTATGATTCTTCCAAAGTGTATAAGGACCGAATGAAAAGAGTTCATGATCAGAACATCTTGAGGAAATCATTTGTACCTGGACAGAAGGTTCTTCTTTATAATTCTCGTTTGCATCTTTTTCCTGGAAAATTACGATCTCGATGGTCTGGTCCTTTCAAGGTTTGTACTGTTTTCCCACATGGGGCTGTAGAGATTGAGAATTTCAATAATGGTGATGTGTTTAAAATCAATGGCCAACGATTGAAACTTTTTTTAGAATTGAAGAATCCAGAGGTTGAAGAAGTAAATTTGGAAGATCCTGTGTATCAGGATTGATTTTTAGATTTGTTGAAAGTCTGGCTGAAGACAATAAACTTAGCGCTCGTGGGAGGCAACCCATTTCATTCCATGTCATTTTATTTTATTTTATTTTATTTTATTTTATTTTATTTCTTGTTCCATCTATGTGATTCTGACATGTGTTCATGTGCTCTAATGATTAATTCTTTGTTGATAGTACTCATGTGGTACAAGCTCAACCAGGTACTATCATTCTTATCTTTATATCTTGCACTTGTTATTAGCATAATTTTCATCATTTTGATGTAAAAATGGACACATTGAGGACAATGTTTGATTTAGGTTTGGGGGGAACATAGTAGGTGCATGTTTTAAATTTTTCGTTTGTTTTTGTTCCAAAAAAAAAAAAAGGGAAAGCATAAGTTTTATGTTTAAAGGTCATTATGCTACCACTGCTGAATGAATTTCATTGTTGTCATGCTCAAGCTATTACACATGCACTTAGCCACATAAACATGACAATTAGTTGAAGGATAGATGTGATTTTGAGAATCTTGAGGATAACAAATGTGGAGATTTTAACCCTTGTGAGTTTTGAGCCAATCATTCTTTGTAGAGAGTAAATTTTCATGAAAATCATATTTCATTTGGAAGCGCAGAAATAATTTCGTTGTGTTAGCTAGTCTTATATTCTTTCTTTTGGCCGAATGCTACAAATCTTTAATTTTATGCCACACTTGAATCTGAGAAGTCATGAATGTTAAAGAACTATGCAAATCTTTGAGAGATGAGATTAGGCCATTTTTCCTACTTTGAGCCTTAATTTTCTTTTTATGGTACATTGTCGCTAGTCACCCCGTTGAGCCATTTTATTTAGCCTTTCTTTCTTAAACCCTTTCTCAAAGTGTTTCAAGAATGAACTCTATCAAATTATCTCAATGTGGTGGATTAGTGATTCAAAGAGGAAAAAGAAAAAGAAAAAAAAAAAGTGATTAAGTTGGAAGGTGTACTAAGAAAAAAGAAAAAGAAAAAGAAAAGAGAAATAGTACTTCATTGCAAGAAAAAAAAAATGGAAAGAGAATGTGATTGAAAAGCTTCAAAGAAGATGAAGTTCCAATTATTCTTGAGAACACTTCCCAATTTTTACCATCACCCATCTGTTCTTTATTTTCCCTGTTCGTAACCCTACATTAGGTCCCAATAAAGTCCGTATTTGATCTTGAGGATTGTATGGTTCAGAGATGTTCATGGCTAATCAATGAGTATGGTGTAAATTATTTTTGGTATCCTTTCATGAGACTACTTATTCTTTCTTGATTAAGCGATTTTTTTTTCATATGATTTATATGTGAGGTGTTTGATTTTGCTTACATTATTCCATTCACATATACTAGAGAGTGTTACACCTATTTCAGAGTGATTTCAATTGTTGAGTGTTAACACCGGTAAGGTTTGATTCAAAACATACTTTCTGATGGAAATTTGAAATCATGTTTATCTAGACACTGAACGTGTGTTTGTGTTGGCTAAATTTTTCACTCACATTGAGCTTGGTTAGCATGTGGAATCTCTTTGGTAGTTGTAGTGTCATGACCTTGAACTAATTCTTGTTGCTAAGTTTTTTTTTTTTTTTTAAAAAAAAAAGTGTCTTTCTTGTCCTTTGAGTCCGTGTCTGTTTTAAGTCGCTTGAATTGCTAGGGACTAGCAATAAGCTGGTTGGGGGTTGTGATAATAGCTTAAAAATGCATATTTTTCTAAATTAAAAATAAGCATTGACACACCATAATTTTATATTTATTGCATTTTAGCATCAATTGTGAAATAATGTCTAATTATTAATCTTGAGCTTAAAAGGTTTATTAATAAAAGAAAATATATTTTTGTAGGATTGGCAAAAAATTGTTACAAAGGAAAATAAAGAAGAAACAAAAGAAAAAGAAAAGACAAAATAGGAAGGATGATTTTTTGTCTTATTTGTGAGTGGGCCAAAAAGGAGAGAAGGTGGTCACCTAGAAGGAAGAATAACGTAAAGAAAAAAAAAAAAAAAAAAGAAAACTGAAATTGAGGATGCATGGGACTTGCGGCTGAAGAAAAAAAGAATAGAGAAGAGAAAAGAGAGAGGGCCCACGATTTTTGTAAGAAGTCGGCAGGGAGTGGGACAAGCGTAAATTAAGAAGAAAGAAAAAAAAAGGGTTTGGATTCTCTTATAAAAAGAGGAGCAGCACACGTCTGAAGGAGAATTGAAGTGCCGAAACAGAGAGGCAAAAAATTGGAGCGCGCCGAAACAGAGAGGCAAAAAATTGGAGCGCCGAAACAGAGAAGAAAAAGAAGCAGAAAACTGGGACAGCACCCAAAGAGAAAAAAAAAAAAGATCTATCTTCTTGGAGTGCCGGACAGCAGACAAGAAATATTCAAGTTCTTTTTCTCTCTTTTTCATGTCTTTTCATTTTATATTCTATTATGTACTTTAATACTATGAGAGGCTAAATTCTCAACTAAGGTTGAGGATGAAGCCTCGTTAATGAATTTCAGCAGTTATTTTTGAGATTTGATTTTGCCCAAAATAATGTTTAATTGAATGATTAAAATTGTTCTTGTTTCATACCAATTAATAAATAATGAATTCTGGATATGAGTTTAATCGGGTTTTTCTCATGATCTAGGATTATTTTTATTAATTGAATGCTTGGTTTATATTGTTGATTTTAAAATTGGATATTTATTGTGATTTGTTTTTGACGGATACAATAGATGATTTGATTTTAATTTCTTTTAAAAGCGAAGAAGAACATGCTTTAGATTTTTGCTAAAGATTTTAACGATGATATTTTCCATGGTAACAAGATTGATTTCTAGATTATCATGTAGAGTATGGGTAAAATCAATGATCAAGAATATATTTTATCATGAATTAATGAGGTGGATTCCATAACCTTAGTCCTTTTTATCTTGATAGTTTACTATTTTTATTATTTATTTTGTTTAGATTAATTGCNTGGTTCGTGCGTTTGCGAGTACATTAAAATTTCACAACAGATCACCAAACTCCTAGGCTATGATTTTAAAGTGAAGTACAAGAAGGGGGTAGATAATAGAGTGGCTGATGCCCTCTCCCGCAGGGATGATTTCTCTGTTGAATATACCCTGTCCTCCTATCTATCCCTACTGCTACTTGGGTTGAGGAGCTTAAGGCCTAGTATACTGGGGAAGCTACTCTCCAAGAACTTCTCCATAAGTGGCACAATGGAGAGCTCGACCCTCAGACCTAATCTCTTAGGGATGGGATCCTATTGTATAAGCACAAAATTCTCTTGGGGGGTGGCTCTACACTCCATTACCAGATCTTACACTATGTGCACTGTAATCCTTTAGCTGGACATTCTGGTTATGAACGCACTTTACATCGGGCCAAGAGGGACTTCTACTGGGTTGGGATGAGGAAGGATGTGAAGCAGTTTATCCGGGAGTGTGTTATATGCCAACAGAACAAGTATGACAATACTTTCCCTGTCGGCCTTCTCCAACCACTCTCTATCCCAACCAAGATTTGGATTGACATTACCCTAGACTTCATTGAGGGTTCACCCCTCTCCCAAAACCACTCGGTCATCTTGGCCGGTTGTGGTCCATTGCCTATCCAAATATAGCCAATTTGTCTTCCTCAGTCACCCTTACACAGCAACTAAGGTGGCCCAACTCTTCATTTCTAAGGGCCTAAAACTTCATGGCCTCCCTACCTCTATAATCTCCGATGGAGATGTTTTTACCAGTGCCTTTTGAAAAGAATTGTTCCGACTCCAGGGTATCACTTTGAAGTTCAGTACTAGCTAGGAGTGTACAAGCGGGGCGGTTATTAACCGCTTATAACCGGATAACCGGAAATAACCAAATTACCTGATAACCGGACAAACCGAAAAACCGGAAAATCGAAAATAACTGCAACCGGATAACCGGTTAAGCCGATTGCGGTTACGGTTTAATTTTAGAAAACCGGTTATTAACCGGGTAATCAAATAACCGGTTTATATATATATATATATTAGACAAATTTATATACATTTTTTTCTCTTCTTTTTTTTGTTATTTATTTATTTATTTTTTTGTTTTGCACAGGGAGCTGCTGCTCCCTGCTCCCTGCAGCAGGGAGTAGTAGCTAGAGCTCCTTGCTGCAGCCCCGCATGTTGAGAAAGAGAGAGAGGGGAGAAGAAAAGAAAGGAAACATAGACGAAAGAAAGAAAAAGAAAAAAATATGAACTTGTTCCACATTAAATATGAACAAATTTTTTTCACTCCCTTACTTCAAAAATAAATTTTTGATGAGAAATGATTAAAATTTTTTTTTTTTTTTTTTGTGATCCATAATATTAAAACCGGTTTCTGATTATTAGCAACTGCAACCGGGGTTCCGGTTGCGGTTGCGGTTATTCAAAATTGAATAACTGGGGACCTCGGTTGCAGTTGCGATTATTGTCCTATAACCGCAACCGGTTGTACACCCCTAGTAATAGCTACCACCCACAAACTAAAGGCCAAACTGAGCGGGTTAATAGGGGTTATGTGACCTATCTACGATGCTTTATGCAATCTAGACCTAAACAATGGACTTCTTGGTTACCGTGGGCTAAATTCTGGTACAACATTACTTGGCATGCATCAACTCAGATGACCCCTTTTGAGGCAGTGTAAGACTTACCTCCTCCTTGGTTGCTCTCGTATATTCTGGGCACTACTAAGGTGGAGGCCGTGGATGCATCCTTCTGCAGCAACAATCACATCTTAGCGCTGCTCCAGCAAAACCTGCAACACGCACAGCAGCAAATGAAGAAATCTGCTGATCTGCACCGACAAGAACGACAATTGGAGGTCAATCAACAGGTTTACCTGAGACTCCAATCGTACCGATAGATTTCGATCTCTGCTCACCGTGACTTAAAACTAGCCCCACGCTTCTATGGCCCTTTTGCCGTGGTTCGAAAAGTGGGATTTGTGGCTTATGAACTGGATTTGCCCCCAGAGTCCCGCATCCATTCGGACTTCCACGTGTCTTAGCTCAAGCCGAAGTTGGGAACGCATGCCTCCCCTTTGCCAAAACTCCCCTCAGTTGATCTACATGGGAAGAGTAAAGTAGCAGCTGTAGAGTGAATATCGGGCTGGGTTGTTGGAACCGAAAGGGGATTCCATGTAACAATTATACTCGAGCATGTGAGTTGGGTATACCTGTGCAAGGGGAGAGAAGGAAGGATTATTCAGTTTTTGAGAATTCTCTAAGGGAGGGGGAGTACATCGAAACACTCTGGAGGTTGGCACCTCGAAATGCCTTAGCAATATTCAAATATCATTCTCTTCATTATTCATTCTCCATTGTTCATTCTTACATTCTGTCAAATACCCAAAATTCATTACAATCAATTGAATTACAAATCAGCTTGTTACATTTTCTTTATTGTCTTCTTTTGAGGTTTTCCCATGTTCTTTGATTTCTATTGTGGTATTCAAGATGAATTTTTTTTTTTTGCATTTAGGTTTAGGGGATAACATTGGCAACCTAGAAAACTCCAAATTGACTATCATATGGAAATTCATATGTATTATGGTGTCCTACAGACGCATCCAATTTTTTTAATTTTTTTGATTTTATCAGGAGCAATAGCATCATGATACTTTGCTGATACATTGTCATTGGCAGAATATCACTCAGTCAATTGCTTAATCCTCGATTCTTGAGGATATTGACAGAAGGAAAAGGGTTATTACTCTTACAAGTAAATGTTGGGTTTTTATAGGCAAAAAAAAAAATTTGTAAAACAACGAAAATATGTAAATGAATGCAGAAACTAATTTGAATATGATGAATTCTTTGATAACCCTATTTTTTTTTAAGGCATATTCTTGTGTTGGACAAATGACTCATTAGCCCACTACCGCAGTAATTCTCCTAGAATTTATGAAAAGTTCTTCTAATGATCTCCTTTACCAAAACTCCGATAGGGTTCAAGTGTTGTAAACAATGATTGTATAAATTCTAAGAGAGGAACAATGTCATTGCTCTAAACAAGCCTAAACCTGTCATAGCAAAAATAAAATAGCCTCTAAATCCCTACATAAAATGTCTGAGAAGACTACATTATATAGAGAAGGAAAACTTGGTCTTCAAGTAATAAAAACGGATTCCAGAAACTCTAGGATTACTGGTCTGATCGAACGGCTAAGTGGCCTGTTCGAACAATGCTAGGTTATCAGCTGAAATCAGGATAACTTAAGGTGGTGTGTTCGAACTAATCTTGGAACGGGTAATGGAACGAGGCTCTCTAAGTAGCCTTAATAGATTTGATCGAACGGCACTTGGAACGCTAGATGGAACGGAGCATCTGGAACTCTGAAGAAGCTAGCTGGTCGAACGTAACTTGGAACGTCCTTTGGAACGGGCTTCACTGAAAGTTTGAAGAAGCTATCCAGTCAAACGACATTTGGAACGGGCCACATTGGAAGTTTGAAGAAACTAACTAGTCGAACGGCATTTAAAACGCCCTTTGGAACGGGCTTCTCTGTTACTTCTTCAAAGATCATCCAATTGAACGGAGCAGATCCCGTTCGAACGAGACCAAGTAAAAACAACTTATATATAAAAATTAAACTACTTTTTGTCCAAAAAGTCCCTATTGTAAAAATCATTTTGGGACACCGAATTAGCCAATTCAAAACTAACATAAATGAATGCAGAAACTAATTTGACTATGACGAATTCTTTGATAACCCTATTTTTTGAATCTAGTAAAAATAGATGAGAATCTAGTGTGATTTCACAATTCTTCAATTGGTATTGGATGCAATCCTTGAATCTGAATCTAATCAAGGAAAGTGAGATGAGAAAAAAAGGATTTTATTTTATTTTTTGTATCTCTCTTATAAAGGAAGGAAAGTGGTGGCAAAATGATTGAGAATAGTGCCTAGGTTTTAGCAAAGCAATTCTACCTTGTTCTTTGTATGTGACTTAAACTAATTTCCCCTTAAATCCTAACTCTTGTGAGANAGGTTCGGCAAACAGGTTGACAATCAAGTCAAAACTCCAGAGGTTGAGAAGACTGACACCACTCAGAGTTCACATGATAAGGAGAAGGACAATCTCACACCCACCTCAATTCCTCTCCCTGTTCAGGATCCTAGTTCTTCCCAGCCCATTGTTGCTAGTCCCACAGTCAGAAATTTTGTGCCCAAAGCTCCATTCCCTCAGAGATTAGCAAGACCCAACAAAGGTGCGCAATATGGAGATATTTTAGAGGTTTTTAAGCAAGTCCATATCAATATTCCATTCCTGGATGCAATCCAACAAGTGCCCGCTTATGCCAAGTTTTTGAAAGATATGGTTACAATGAAGAGGAAGACCAATGTCCCTAAAAAGGCCTTTTTGACAGAGCATGCCAGTTCAGTCATTCAATGCAAGTATCCTATCAAATACAAGGACCCTAGATGCCCTACAATTTCATGCAAGATAGGAGATCATGACATTGAGCGAGCTTTGCTAGATTTAGGGGCCAGTGTGAATATATTGCCATATTCAGTCTATATGCAGTTAGGTTTGGGAGAGTTGAAACCCACTAAGATGACACTTCAATTAGCAGATAGGTCAGTGAAAATACCCAGAGGTATTGTTGAGGATGTTCTTATTAAGGTTGATGCATTTTATTTTCCTGAATTTAGTGTGATTTCACAATTCTTCAATTGGTATTGGATGCAATCCTTGAATCTGAATCTAATCAAGGAAAGTGAGATGAGAAAAAAAGGATTTTATTTTATTTTTTATATCTCTCTTATAAAGGAAGGAAAGTGGTGGCAAAATGATTGAGAATAGTGCCTATGTTTTAGCAAAGCAATTCTACCTTATTCTTTGTATGTGACTTAAACTAATTTCCCCTTAAATCCTAACTCTTGTGAGAAAAATTTCCATTTAACCGAACAAAGTGTTGGTGAAATTTAAATTTTCCATTCTCTTTCCTCCTTTCTAATTAAATAGAGTGCTAAATTGTAAACCGGAGTAAGATTTTGTTAAATTTAACCTAATTTGTTTGGTTGAAAATTTCACATTAATTACAAGTTCCTCTAATTCTGACTATAATGTTTTTGTCTTCAGGTGACCAGCTTCTGTGCTCTGCTCAAGTGATGCAATTGCAGAGATTATTAGCAGCCATCAATTGGAGATTATTACTCTTGCTAATTTGTCATCTTTGACGGTATGTCGCAAACTTTGCTCTTAATAAAGTGGCTCTGTTTATTTTCCATATTTGAGACACTCTTTATGCTTCCTTCTTGTTATTTCTTATTCCCTATATATTTTTTTTCATATTGGAGTTCTCAACAATCAAGTGAATGTTTGAATACTATGATGACATGCTACCAATTAAGAAGATTGTGACACACTATTTAAAAAATTTAGACATTTTTAATGTCATTGTTCTTTAAGGGCATGTTTAGGATTGCGTTAGAGAGTTTAAAAAGTACTTTTAGTACCTAAAAAGCTATGCCAAACAAGAAGTTAACATATTTGGTAAAAAACTTCAAAAATACTTATTTAACTTTTTACTTTAAAAATGGTTAAAACGCGCTTTTGAAAAAAGCTTAAAAATGAAGATTTTGCTAAAAAGTTCTTTTTTACTTTAAAAACTCTATTTCCTAATGCAATCCCAAACAGACCCTAAATCTTCAAGTAGCCATACTTTCGCTGAAATCTTGAAGGGATTTCCTTCCCATTTCCTGGGTGTACTAAAGTCATTCTCCTTTCTTCTTCTTTTTATTTATTTTTTATTTTTTATCATTCTTGGCATTTTTCAGAATACTGCCTGTGGTGCCTGATCGATGAACAAGAAGTGTTATTAATTTGATTATTTTGCCTCCCCTTTGATTCTAGAAATAGGTGTTATTCAGAAAATGGAACGGCTTATGTCGGAGCATGGATGATACTATTTGGATCTAAATATTTGCACACTTATAAGTACCCTACCAGTTCTAGCCTGCTGATTGGTTGTATTTTTTTTTTTTTTTTTAAATCTTGCAGGCAACCTGACAAGCTGTCAAAGATGATGAATTTTTCTGGCTACAAAGAAAAGGTTCCTTCCCACATTCATCAAGAGAATGTTGCGAAGCTAACCTCCCTCATGCAGGAGCTTTTGTCTCCCGAAGAAGCAGGCCAGAATATTAATATTGAAGCTCAAGCGTCGGAACAATGAACATGATTGACTACCTGTTATTTTTGTCCCTTTTTTTGGTCTTTGGAACCTCACCGGGACCCATTTTTGGTCAAAAGGAAGCAAATGGAAACTAACCATCATTTGTTTTCTTTTTAATTGAATTAATATTACACACTTTCGGTCATGTGTTTTTCTTTCCTTTCACGTACGTACGATGTTTAAGCAACTCGGGACAAGTCTTCTGTTATGACTAGGTTATGTATGTAAACAGTAGACGTCACGGAGCGTTTATTGTTGAAATTTAATTTCAATGATGTGTTTTTGCCCTTATCTATCCTTTCCCACGTCAACCCTGTTAAGGAGAACATTCCAGCAAGTGTTTCCACATGTGCTGCTGCCCCTAATCCAGCCATCTCCACGTGTGCCACTATCCCAAGTCCAACAAGTGTGTCCATGAGTACCACTTCTTCAAGTCACCCCACGTGTAGGAGCACTCAACCAGTACAGTAACTACTTCCAAAATCTGCAGAAGATC
Source organism: Betula pendula (assembly GCA_900184695.1). NCBI lineage: Eukaryota > Viridiplantae > Streptophyta > Magnoliopsida > Fagales > Betulaceae > Betula > Betula pendula. The sequence continues at coordinate 1,701 of FXXK01000076.1, read as the reverse complement.
ACTCCTCCTTTAACACCATTCTTCCTGCCTTCAACAGTTCACTCAAGACCATACCTTCCATGCCTTCAGTTGCTTCAGCTCCTGTGAACAGTAGCCTTTGGTTGTCTCCTCTGCTCCTGTCAACAGTAGCTTCCCATACCTCCAAGTCCTCTGTCTCTGCTCAAGCTGATTCCCAAGCACACTGCTGCCTTCCTCTCAATGACCATACTTCTTAGTTTTTATTATTTGTCTCCATCATGTAATTTTATATTCTTTGTAGTCTATCTTCTTGTAAATGCTCTTCAGCCCATTGGCTATAAATTAAACCCTTCACTGTTCTTGGTAGTTAACCAAAAACAGTTTGCTTAAGATTTTCATGGTATCAGAGCCCTCTAAGAGCCAACGCTCAATCAAATGGCCAACTCCAACTCCTCAGCCTCTTCCAGCTCCTCATCTTCTTCCTTTTCCATCTCATCAGCTGAAATTACCCCAACCTTCTCCGTCATTCCCAATTTCTCCCAACTATTCAAACTTGATGGTCCTAACTACCTAGCATGGGTTGCTCAATTTCAACCCATTCTCCGTGGCATTGACCTCCAAGGACTGATTGATGGTACTGATCTCTGCCCACCTCAGTTCATCAACAATGAAGATAACACCCAAGTTCTGAATCCTGCCTTTGTTACATGGCAGAAGAGAGACCAGCTTCTTTTGAGCTGGATCATCTGCTCTCTTGCTCCTTCTCTAGTGTCGTCGATGTATAGTGTAAACACATCACGCCTAGCTTGGACCTCCCTTGCTACCAGATATGCCTCTCAATCAAAGTCACGTATCACCCACCTCAAACAGCAGTTACAAAGCTTGCAACAGGGAAGCAAAACGTGTACTGAGTATTTGAATGTAGCCAAACAATGGGCAGATCAACTGTCTGCTGCAGGAAGACCTGTAGAGGATGATGATCTCATCTCCTTTGTCATAAGTGGTCTAAATCCTCTCTTCAACACTTTTGTTGCTGTCCACTCATTTGCCTTACGAGAAATGAATTTTGCTGATTTTCAGTCTGAACTTCTTAGCCATGAAATATTGCTGGAAAACCAACAACATCAAACACTCACTCCAGAAACTGGCACCTTTGCTCTGTATAGCAAGCAGGGGCAGTCCAACTTCAGCCACCAGAACTCCACTAGCTTCAGGAAGCCAAGATTTCCTCCAAAATCTAACTTCCGCAATCCACAACCTGCTTTCAGGAGCAACACTACCAGGAGCAACTCTGATTTTTCCACCAGGTACAACCTAGGCAAGAATTTTCCTGCCTACCCTACCAAGTCCTTCCCTGCTACCAACCAACCTGGTCTTCCATTAAACTCAAATCAGCATAACAACTCAAACCAGCAGGCAAATACAAACTTATTTGCTGATCAAGCTCCTCTTCCTTGCCAAATCTGTGGCAAGCACAACCATAGTGCTCTTAACTGCTACCATAGAATGGACTATGCTTATCAAGGTAGGCATCCTCCAACACAACTAGCAGCAATGGTAGCACACACAAATGCTGAATTTGAAACACAAGACTGGCTGGCAGATTCTAGTGCTAACACTCATATCACGGCTGACTCATCCAACATCAATGGTCCACAACCCTTTGATGGTACAGAAACTGTGGGAGTAGGCAATGGAGCAGGTTTGCATATTCAAAGTGTTGGTTCCTCAATTGTTCATTCC